>JAXQQM020090921.1:0-36389 GCA_034641835.2 Pinus albicaulis
TTGCGCGGTGTATGTTCTTGCTTAGTCCTGTTAGAAGTCCTGGGGGCGGCGGCCCCCTGTATCGAAATGGGGGGTGCCCCGGTAAAAGTGTTTTGACATGGCAGATGCCACACTCATAGGCGAACACACCCATGTTTTATGCATGATTTTCCACTGGACTTTGGGGTACGTGGTTTTATTTTGGTATTTTGTAGATCTGGTCAAGGGAACTACGGTTATGTTCTAATCCGGGGTTAATGGATTAGGGTTTATGTATGCTTCGACATATTTGTAAAACTAAAAGGAATACAATGAAAAATCAAGCTAGTAGTCCCGATTTGGGATCCGAGGGAAAATCTCTGTGTATATATGTTTTATGTTTTATTCTCTCACTATTGTTTATTTTCTATTTTTAATATTCGTTTGCAGATAATTTCTGTACAGGGTTAAAACCTACACAAAGGAAGGGAATAGATAGGGTTCTCCTTATCTCCCCTCTTTGGACAACTAGTCCCAGTATCTTTCAAATTGGAGTATGAAGCCCTGAGATGTGACCGAATATGAAGCATTGCTCCCGAGTCTACAAATTGCAAAAGATATGAATATTCGATTATGAAGAAGGTTTTAAGGAGATTCGGCCAAATTGGCAGAACAAAGCTAAGAAATCATTATGTCATGCTTTCCCAGCCGGGCTTACAGAAATGAGGTATGGGACTTGGTAGAGAATTTATTCTTAGCTTTCAATATCCAATTCATGCTAAGAGACCAAAACAGAATGGCAGATTCTCTTGCAGTAGCTGCAAGTACTTTTCGGCCACCTCAGAACCCCCTCCCGAGGTATGAAATAGAAGTTCGCTACCGTCCTTCCATCCCTGACAATGTCAAACATTGGCAGGTGTTTGAAGATGAAGAGCAAGTCAAGAGATTCATGGAGATTGTTGGGGAATTCTCTAATATGGACATAGATGCTGGTGATGAAGAGACTGAGGACCTTCCTCAGAATAAATGGCAAGATACCATGGTTGGGCACAAGGTGCTGCAGCTCAAAGGGAATGTAATACCCAGAGGACTGGTCCCCCTGGAGAGACTATTTGATAAGAATGATGTCCCGATCTGGCCAAGTAAGGTGGTTGAAGAAAATCAGGTAGATGACCTGAACCTCGGTATAGAGGCTGATCCCAAGATCGTGAAATTGTCTAGTAAGGTACTCGATGAATACAAAGAGCAATATTGGGAGCTATTTCAGACATATAAAGACGTCTTTGCCTGGTCCTATCAAGATTTGAAGACCTTTGATATTAGCATTATCCAGCACAAGATTCCATTAAAAGGAGATGCTAAGCCCCACAAACAGAAATTAAGGCAGATTAATCCTTTACTCCTTCCTTCCATTGAAAAGGAAATTAAAAAACTGCTGAAGGCTAAGATTATTGTGCCATTAACATATTTTGAATGGGTGGCCAACCTGGTCCTAGTCCGAAAGAAAAGCGGAGAAATAAGATTGTGTGTTGACTTTCGGAACTTGAACAGAGCATCTCTGAAAGATAACTATCCGCTGCCTAATTTGGACCATATATTGCAGAAGGTGGTAGGATCTTCATGAATGTCTATGATGGATGGCTTTTCTGGATACAATCAAGTAGCAGTGCTTCCAGAGGACCAAAAGAAAACTGCATTCACTACTCCCTGGGAAACGTTTATGTATGCTCGAATTCCGTTTGGACTGATCAATGCAGGGGCTACATTTCAAAGGGCCATGGATATTGCTTTTGTGGGGGAACAAGACAAATTCGTGGTGGTCTATCGGGACGACATCACAGTCTTCTCAAAGGATGATGCTGAACATATTGAGTACCTGCGCAGAACCTTTGACAAGTGCCGAAGGTATGGATTGTCTTTAAACCCTCAAAAATCTCTGTTTGCTTTAAAAGAGGGTAAACTATTGGGGCATATTGTGACAAAGGCAGGGGTAAAAATTGACCCGAAGAGAGTAAAAGTCATAAATGGTATATCTTTGCCCAGAAACAAGAAAGAGGTCCAAGTTTTTCTTGGACGTATCAACTTCCTGAGAAGATTCATACTGAACTATGCAGAGATAGTCCGGTACATAACTGAGATGCTGAAGAAGGATAATGAAGTAAAATGGACTCCTGAGTCACGGGAAGCTTTTAATAGGATTAAAAATGCTTTCGCAGAAGCCCCAGTGTTGGCCGGACCGGATTATGTGAAACCCTTCATGATATTTTCATTTGCATCTCCCCACACTGTCGCAGCAGTATTATTGCAGAAGAACGAGGAGGGGTATGAGCAACCTATCGCCTTCTTCAGCCAAGTGCTCGTGTTATTGCCTAAATCTGCCACCCCAGAAATTTGAAGGAAGGCAGAAGTTCAGGTAACCTTCATACCATGCTCGGTCACATTGCTAACCCCTGCGAATAGGAGAGAGGGAGACCTCCTCGGGTCAATCTCAGCAAAAATAATCAATAGGGCTTGAGATGACTTGAAATAAAAGATAATTTTAGGCTAGGTATATAAGTGAAGGAGTTTGATTGTGTTTTTGGTGGTTTTTGTTGGATCAAAGGGAGAGGCAGTTTTGGGTGCGGGGATAAGAGGCCTAGTTTTTGCAGAGTTCTAATGGGGGAAAGGTAAGAAATAGTTTTGATTCTTTAGCTTGAGTGGATGGATGGATCATAATAGTTAGGAGCTGAAGAGGGCAAGAGGATCTCAAGAGTCCTCCTCAAATAGATGAAAACATGAAAAACTAAACAAAGATGAAGGAAGAGCAAAGCAACCAATGAATTCTACCTTTATAACTTGTTTGTTCAGTTTAAGAAGAAAGAAGAATGAAAATGGTACACATAAACATCAGTGAACTTACAGATACATAGAGGAAAACACCATCAAAACACAGAGCCACAAGGATCCCAAAAAGGGCTGCAAACCCTGGTCTATTCCTTTGCCAAAATTTGCAGAATGGATGTACAATGAAGTGCTAGCAATCCCAAATGTCCAACCCTGAAAATGACCGAGAAAATACATCATATAGACAAGCCTAACCCATTCCCATGCCTCTAGGGGTTGAGCTCATCATTCTAGGAGCTGTTTCAACCATATCTAAACTAGGAACTAGAAAATAGGCCATGAAACAACTTGCCTCTATATGCTAGGAAACTGATCCATTCACTTACATTTCACCTTTTAGTGAATGAATCTTCTAGAACAAGTAAAAATATGCCAAAATTACATCATGATCATGAAATTACATCAAAATAGATCAATAGTTACATGAAAAAGTGAAACTGGTCAAAACTGGGCGAACTTCTTAGCAGCTGAGTGAAAAATAGGCTAAAATCCTCTATGCGTCGCACCCAAAATCTCTATGCGTAGCACAAGTTTGGAGCTGATTTTGAGGCACTTCCCGAAGTCCAAATTGAGCTCATGATAGCTTGTTGGAAATCCCTTCCTGTCTACTTTCCAACCCAAGTGTAATTTCTAGATTTGGTGTCCATTTTCCCCTCCAAAAGTTCAATCTCCCAAGACTGGTTCCTGTGTGTGCAAAAAGTGGCAGAAAGGCCAATTTTAGGGTGTTTTTGACCCTTTAGGCAACCCAGAACTTAATGAAATTCTTAGGCCATTCCTGAGCATGCATAGCTTTTCATAAAAAATCTAGAAATGCAAATTTTTCCCTCTGAAGTGCTGCCAATCATAAGCGCGCGCAAAGTGGCGCTACGCGTCGGGCAGAAAAACCTGTTTTGTGACCAAAAATTCAAAATTGACAAAAAAATTTCCAAATTCCTTGAAATTTGGGCTGAAGGTCCCTGATCAAATGCTATGCTTAGCCAAAGAATCTTTGGCCAAGATTTGAAGTTTTTCATGCCTTTTACGCCGCCTCAATGCCTTCTTGGTGGATGCAGTTCAATGGCGGAATCACTGTCGCGTTCATAGGATGTGTCGGTGTCTGTCATGGTGTTGAAAGGTATATGTCAAGTGTATGTTTGGTTTGTTGAAAATGACAAATTGGTGCCATGTTTCAATTTCCAAAATATGCCAAATAGGAAGGGACTGTGGTAAATAGGGACAGTGAGTATAGTAGACTGTGGGAAAAATATGTTTCAACCAAGTGAAGTTTATAATGTGAAGACATTCACTTGATTATGTTTGGGGAATGTGGGGTTTGGGGACTTTGGGAATTAGGGACTCTTTGCAAATGATATGGGAGAGTGATAGTGATAGGGAATGATAGGGTTTAGGGATAGGGATAATAGGATTTAGGAAATAAGTGATATGAGCGGTTTTATAAGGGAATAGGGAATGGATATTAATGATATTGTGACAGTGAGGGGGAAAAGAACCACAGGTGGGGAATGTGCTTTGAACTACTTGGCAAAAAAATCACACTTTAAAATTCAAATACAAACCCTAAGGAGCAGTTTTAATGAAATGATAGGGTTTATGTTTTCGACCTCCAAACTTTCAAATTCCTCCCTCCAAACAACACCAAACACAAGCTAATAGCAATTGACAGCCTCACAAACTTACTTGGAACAAGGGAGATTGAGTCAATTTAAAATTTGTGGAGCAATGGTGAAATTTTGGTGTTTCGGCCCTGTGTGCCGCGCACACAGCCCAGTGCGCCACACACTTTATATGCACCGCACACGTTAAAATTTACAAGGGGATGGTCGGCTCTATGTGCCGCACTCAACACCCAATGCGCCGCGACACTGAATTTGACCCACAGTTCGCCCTCCAACACTGTCTTTTGATCTTTCACAATTTAACTCGGCTTCTTTGAGGATTTGTTTGCACATGAATTGTTTAAACATGAAAATATTTCATATACATAAAGGATTTTGATTTTCATTTGGCAAATTCTCTTTCTACTTTTGCAGACTTTGGCACTTTCACATAAACTTTGTTTTTACTTGTTTCCTTTGATTTTTGAGCTGATGATGAATATTTTGTCAATTTTTTGTAGGGATAGCTGGCATTGGATTTCGGCAAAGGCGACCAGGGCTACGCCTGAAGAACTTCACAACTGAAAAACTTGGAAAATATACATGGTATTTATTACAAAAGACATAATGACGATTTTTCTTCAAAACAGAGTTTTGAAGAAAAGTCACGATCAAATATTGCGATGATGACATTTTTGCTCTGAGACCTTATTTGAACCTCCCTCATGTGCCTGCTGGCATTATTGGACGCTTTGAAGACTAAATTTGTGAAACCCAAGACCTCATGAGACTGAAAACCCTAAAAAGACTCTTTGCCCATCAAAATACCAAACAAGACTGTACATGATTTCGGTGAACAGAATTAGACCAGCAGGTACATGACATAAGGGAGATGAGTGACAAGAGCCTTCCGTCAGAAGATCGACGCTCCTAATGGAATGCAGATGATCGAACTGAATGAGACACCTAAAAATAAAATGCAACAAAAGAGATTTTGATCTCTGACGGAGGGATGAACAGACCAACTCTAACACTCCGCAATACTGAGCTAAAATATAACATCCTCGAGAAATAGGCTTATGCCTTGGTTAAATCTTTCAAGGCTTTCCGTATGTATGTCTTACAGTCAGCTATAACTGCATTTGTACCCACAGCGGCTGTAAAAGACATCTTGATTCAAGGAGATAGTGAAGGAAAGAGAGGCAAATGGATAGCCAAGATATAGGAGTATGAGTTGGAGATACGCCCCACTAAGCTAATAAAGGGACAGGGATTAGCCAAGATCCTTTCTGAATCAAATTGTCAAGCTTTGGGGATAAATTTTTCTATGGTGGAAAATGAAGAGCCTGGAGGCACAGATGATCAACGCGGGATAGAGACTTCTACACAAAAGACTCATATGAAGTACCTTCTCAATGCCTGGTACAATGAAATTGTAGAGTACCTCTTGACTCTTATATGTCCTCCAAGCTACGACAAAACAAAGTATAGAACGCTGAGGCTAAAATCTCAGAAGTTCATCTTAACAAATGGCCGTCTGTACTGGAGGGACCCATCGGGCATACTACTTTTATGTCTCATAGAAAATGAAGTAGAAGAAGTGACGACAGAATTCCATGAGGGCATCTGTGGTGGCCATTATAGCTGGAGGGCCACGGCACACAATATCCTAAAATCAGGCTTTTTCTGGCCCAGACTCTTCAAAGACGTTTATGCTAGGGTAAGGGCCTATGAAAATTGTCAGAAATTTGTTGAGAGGCAAAAATTTTCACCTCTGCCTATGATCCCGTTACACATAGCAAAACCTTTTCAGCAGTGGGGAATTTATTTCATCGGCGAAATTCATCCTGCCTCAAGCGGGCAACACAAGTGGATACTAACAGCCACCGATTACTTCACTAAATGGGTTGAGGCTATGCCAGCAAGGAATGCTACAGACACAGTGGTGATCAAGTTTCTGGAAGATAGCATTATCTCAAGGTTTGGCTGCCCTGCTAAAATTGTCACAGACAATGCTCAGGCTTTTAAGTCTATCAAATTTATCAATTTTTTCCAACAATATAACATTGTATTAGGACACTCTACTACCTATTATCCACGAGGAAATGGATTTGCAGAATCCTCAAATAAAACTTTAGTAAGGACTTTGAAGAAGGCCATCAATGAAAACCAAAAGAACTGGGATTCACAGCTCAAGTTCGCTCTATGGGCCAACAGAATCACTAGTAAGAGGTCAACAGGAAAATCCCAATACGAATTGGTATATGGTAGAGCAGCAGTTTTCTGATACAATTGCTTTACCTGTGACTAGATTCATGCGGGATTGTCAAGAGGAACCAAACGATCTTACCAGAAGAACAAATCATTTAGTAGAGCTGGAAGAGACTCGAAGTCAAGTAAATCAGAGGTTTTCTGAGTACCAGAAGGAAATGAAAGACCTGTTCGATTAGCATGCTAAGGATAAAGGGATGCAGGTTGGAGATCTGGTGCTAAGATGGGATATAAGAAGGGTTGAGAAAGGAAAGCATGGGAAGTTCGATCCTCTATGGTTCGTACCTTTTAGAATCGCAGAAGCTGGAGGAAACAATACTTTCAGACTGGAAAATTTGCAGGGTGATCTGCTCGAAGCCCCTGTGAATGGGAAATTCTTAAAACCATTTTTCCAATATTGATTCAAGCCGAAAGGTCTGTTGTATGATATTGTACATTATTCAGTTGCTTTTATTATGATGTTTACTATTTTGATTTGTCGTGAAGAAGGAAGAGAAGGAAAAAAGGGACTGAGTTCATAGGAAGAAGGCTAACTGATGGTCTGCGAAGTTCTCGATGCGTTCGAGGACAAATGGGTCATCCCCAAGTGGAGCTAATGTTGTTATGACATCCCCCTCCGAGCTGGGATGCCTAATGATAAAGGACCCTATACTGCAAAGCAAAAATCATGATAACCACATGGACTATCAAAGCCTCCTTTTCACCTATCAGAACCTTTGAAAGGGTTTAAAATCCACCTTTTGGCTTTAAAAGCGCTCCTTTTAACATATCGGGCCTCTAAACGCCTTTCGGTTTAAGCACTCGGCCCTCATTTCTCATATAACCTCGTTTTATGACCGATGGCTAAAAGTCCTTAAGCCCTCTGCGACCATCGGATTTCGCTGATCCCCAAATCCATGCATTTTCTCTTTTCATTCATCGTCGAGGTCCATCTATGCCAAAGAGATCCTGACCGTCAATCTCCGCAAATCCGATGACCATCGCACATCGCACTTCGCTTTATCCAAATTCCTAAGTCCATGAGCTCTTTTTCCGTCGATGTGCTATACCCCGATGCAATCTGGACCGTTGATCTCCTTCGGTAGATCCAACGGTCGTCGCTCTTCCCCGTTTCCATCTACCTGTTACATTTTTTTTGCTGATATGCCGATCCCCTGATGTAATCCTGACCATTGATCTCTCCCAGATCCAACGGTCTCCGCTTCGTCGCCCTTCGCCTTCCCATCGGCATCGCACATCGGAAATTCCCTTTTCCACTTCCCAAACCTTTTGTCCCCCGACGATGCGATTTCCTGATCGCATCTCCACCATCCGATCAACCCCAATCTACGGCACATAGTCACTGCGGGGGAACCTGATCATAGTGGTCTGTACTCCTCAGTGCCCCCATAGTTGACTCCTTAGACTGTGGTAAATATCCATCTAACGGTCCATATTCACTACGGGGGCAACCATTCCACAGACCCGTCCGTACCCCCAAGTGCCCCCACATTTGATCTCTGTCGTTGATCTCTATTATGATCCAATGGCCCACATCATTCCTGCTTTATAGCCCCACAACTGCTCATCCCGCTACACGACAGGGTTGTTAACGTCATCGCCGGTCCCACCCGACAGCGCAAGTGCGTCTGCCGTGTTCATCTGCAACCGTTGATCTGGATTGCCCAGATCAGACAACTCTCATTCATCTTCGCGCTCATTTCATCACATAACACAATCGTGCTGTTTCCACACGAAATGGGTGGTTTTGTAAAGACACGCATCGCGCACCTAACTGTATCGCATTCATTTCTCCCATTACCACTTACCACTTTAACCCTGCGCGAAAACCACTATGGTTTCCACAAAAGCACCTTCTACACAATTTCACACCAAATCACATTTAAACGCTATTTTTTGCCACATAAACCCCTCCGCTGCATTTCTTACCTCCGCACTACTCCTCCACCTTCACCCGAGCCTTTTGAAGCAGTCAACCAATCATCACAGGATTTATTTAATTATTTTGCTGTCTGTGCAGGTTTTTTAATGGCATTTTAAGTGCACAGGCCCTCTCATAAGCAAAACGCAGCGGCTTGAAGCCAAGGATGACAATCCTCACCCCCAAGAAGCAGAGAAGAGAGATGAAGAGGTTCAGTTGCACGTCTTATTCAATGGATCATGACCATTGGCCATCCTACAGGAACCTCCAGCACAGAAGGCCAGTTTTTCCACTAACCGGTAGTACCGTATGCTCTAGCGTAGAAGGCCGGCTCTTCCACTATTAGCAGCGTTGCACCCTCCAGCTCAGAAGGCCAGCTATCCCACGACTAACGATATCACCTCCACCAGTAGCAGTAGCAACTCCGCCTCATCAAACAACGATGATTATGCATGATTGGGCTCACGCGGCCTTTTTACCTTATGTTTTCTTTTCACTTTGTCATTTCGGGTGAAATTCTTATTTCATCCCTACAGTTCTTTACTTCTAGTCAGTCAATTGTTACATTTCAGTTAGAAATGGCTTTAGGCCTGCATTTTAAGATGATGAGAGGCAGTTGTTCCTCATCATTATTTCTGTTTTGATTTAGACCTGCAACAGCATACCAGCACGCGAAGAAGATATTTTCCCAAAATATCTTCTCACGCATAGGAATCAATGGTTATAAAAGCAGGAAGCAAACACTAAGAAAAGGTTCCATATTTTCCAAAGGACTCACTAGTTCAAGTGCTCTATATGTATTTTGTATGAACTCTAATATTAGATGTTTGAAGAGCCCGTATGGATTCAGTAATAAGAAGCTTTGCTGGAATTGGGGATTTCGCTCTAGATGATTCACAGTTTGTAAATCTTCTCTTTGTCTTTCAATATAAAAGTTCATTTCATGCCTCTCCACATCTCTTGTATCTCATGCTCTGGAATGCAAGTGCTCCCATGTTTAAATGTGAATTTATCAGTACAGATACTCATGTTTACTCATATATAGCGCTTTAAATATGGCTCAGGTAGGATACTTTGTTTCATTTTCTTGCTCTTTCATTGTTCTTCTGATATTAACTAAAGTGGATTCTTGTCTTTGAACGAGCCCAGATATATGGATTCTTATCTATGCATAGGCCCAGTATATATGGACTCTTATCTTTGAATAAGCCCGATTATAGTTGGTATCTTATTCCATCTTCTGTCATAGTCATCGCTCACATATATTACTTGATGTCTGTGTGTTAATTTGAGAAGTCGGCCCCCTTTACAGCATTCTGTCTTAAAGCTGTCTGATGCATCTACTTTTTGAAGTTTGTACTCATTTTCTGCAGTTTTCTTAGTTTTTTTGTTTAAACTTTGGGGTCTTGGTTCCACCCCTTATTAAAATCATTCATCCAAGTGATAGTTGCATGAGAGCCTAACATTGTCAACTGCAATCAGTTGAATCATATGCTCCTTGCACTTTTAAGATGTCCTAGGCACTGGTCTTTATACAACTCAAGGTTGTCTCTAGGAGCCACAACAAATCCCATCATCCCATCAAAGGTGGATCTAAAACCTTAGATTGGTAATTGGATAAGAACTCCCAACTTACCCCACTCATCTATATATTTACTACCTACATATGCAAGGGGTTGGATTTTGGAGAGTGATTCTACCCTTTTGCTGATAAGGTGAGAGGTTAGCATTCCATGCATTTAGGGTGATTGGAGATGCATATTGTGACAAGGAAAGGACAAGTTAACAACTTGGAGGAAATATTCTACAAGATCAACACCTATTTGTGGTTGTAATCTCCTTTCATTTTTATTAATGCAAAGAGTTCTCTGTTTTCCTATATGTGATTGTCATTATTTCACTTATTTCAATACCAGGTTGATATATTGAATATACTACTTAGATGATATTTCATAGATCTCGTAGTTTATTGGCTTGTTTTATCTGACTGTGTAGGTTCTAATTGTGGAAATCGAAGCTGGAATTGGAGCATTCAAGTTGAAGAAGGAATGAAGTGTGCTACAGATTCTAGGTAGGCTTCATTCCATCATCTATTTACTTTAAGGAAAGGATTGAGTTCCTTGTCTCTCTATTTTTCTAGGTTGGCCATCAAACATAGGGGAGGTACTTTTGTCCACAATCGTAAATCTCTCATAACACATGGTTCAATAAGAACTAGGGATGGAAAAGTTGGATACTTCATCACAGTTCCAGATTTAGAACTGGAAAACATAAAAACAAAGAAAATTGTCCTTCCTTTTATCTCAACTCCTTAGTTGTCTACCATGTTCTAAGTTACTGAAACAATAGCACAAAAAGAAATGAAAATAAAAAAGTGAAAAAACATGAGAAGTAATATGAAGATTCAGGAGTAGCTCCAGAAAAAAATGTCAAGCAATAAATCTCTAACTTGAAGAAAAATTTTGAAGGATAACTTCTGCTCATAAAATCCTATAGCATTTTGGGAAAAGAAAAGATATTTTGTGGAATTACCATATAAATATTCATAAAAGGAAAGGCTTGCAAGAGCAAGGAAATCCAAAAGAATGCTCAATACTAGAAGTTATGTGAAGAGGAAATCAAAGGACTCCTGAAAAAATGTATCATCAGAGAATCCTAGAGTCCATGGAATTTCTATGGATTTTATGTAAATAAGCATTTTGATCAAATTAGAGGAGTTCCTAGACTGGTCATGAATTAAAAGCCCCTAAATAAGTATTGGCCAACGATACTTACCTAGTACCACACATATCCAATGTAGAAAATCCACATAGATTCAACTTGATAATTGTAATATGCTAAAACAATATACTTGAATATACTCTTCCAATTGTGGAAACCAACTTATATCACGAAATCACAAAAGATGAAAGAGAAATAATTTCAATCGCACAATACACAAGTATTTCCTAGGGAAAGCCTTAGATAAAAACCTTGCTATCTATATATTGCATAAGTCATAAAATATGAGAATATTACAATGCTTTTCTCCAAGCTGAGAAACCTTTGCATTATCTGTATCCGTCTCACTGATTCCTAGACAAGCTTGGTTCAATACTTAACCAATTATTTTCCCTCCATGATCCCTATTTCCTTGCATTGTTTCCTTGGGTAATTATTCCCTATTTATTAGGGAAATTCCTAATCCATACTGTGAAATCCATTAGGAGCCTTCCTCTGACTGCATGCACCACCTGTACAATTTTTTTTATTATACAACTAATAGTACACTGCCCTTGAAATACAATCTAAACTAGGTCTTTCTTTGATCTGACATGCATGAGTTATTTTAGGTTCATATATCATTTTTCTGATTGATCACTGCATGCAGTCAAGTTTAAGTTCCACACTTTGACCTCTCACTAGTTCCTCCATCTGTTGGAACTAGTTAAACTGACTTTAAATTAGATAAACTGAGTTAATTAATTACAACTCAAAATAAAATCAACCAGAGCTACTATAATGTAGGAGACACTCTACATGCCTCTAGTTTGACCCTCAACTCAAATTAACTGAACCAACTAACTCATCCTAACTTAGTTAACTCGTACAAGTTGTCAGCTGATGTGGAATTACATTTTTTTTTCTAATTTAATTCAAGGTAAAATTAAATTAAAATCCTTCTTGATGCCATTTTCAATATTTATTGTTGCCATTTTCAACACTCCCTCTCAACAATAAAGGAAATAAACTTTATCTTGATCTGATACCTTTGGAATGTTTTGCATGCAACACTTCTCTCTTGTTGTTGCAACTACAACATCTGCAACTGAAATGCATCCAAAAAATAAATTGAATAAATTGTGTCTAGTATGATACGTCTGTCACCTTAGTCTCTAACTTCTACTAGCTATTGCATTGTCTACTAAAAACTTTGCGTTGCTACTAACTCTACACTCTGCCATCTTCACTACTGCCAACTCTAAATTTCACTCCCTAGTATCTAACTACTGCTAATCTCTCCATCTGTCATTTTGGCATCTAACTGCATAATTTTCATTAATCCATCCTGCTACTATATATTGTGGGCCCCCATAGCAAGGTAATGATCCATGAGAAAATACATCTCAATGGACCCTGCCCAAATTTTTGCACCCTTGGGACTATGACTTCACATCGTCCCACCTCTCACCTGGAGGTATGGCTGCATGTGCTCCCACTACCCACTTGGCTCGAAATTTCCCTCTACTGGAGGTCTTTGCTTGAGTGGATGTCTCCACTCGACCTCCTCTTTTCTTCTCCAATTATGGTTGCTTTACAACTTATGAGGCTTCTTCTGAGGTTGCATGTTGAGAGGTAATTCAGGCTAGCTCTCAACCACCAAATATCTAACCTTTGCCTTTCTCCTCAAGGCTTTGCATGCTTCTTCAACCTTGAGATAATATAGGTTCTTGACTCGCACACTGATATGCTTCACCCGCTTCGTGCCGATGTGTCTAAGGAAAACCTTTCCTTTTCTAAATATCATATCATAGCCACGATCTTCCAATACTTCGACGAAAACAAGATTCTTCTTTAGTCCTAGAACAAACAACACATCTATGAGTCTGAGAGGGGAGCGAGACTCCCTCTGAAAGGTAACAGTATCGATTTCGGTTGCTCTATACCTCCCATCATCTCAAAAATCTATGTTTTGTTTGAGGTATTTCTCCTCCAAGTCACTTAAGAGATCATCTATTCCCTGTTATATGGAATGAGGCACTGCTGTCGAGATACCAAATGCATCCTATTACAGTGCTTTCTATGCATGCAATGTTAAATCAAGCTCGAATTGTGAAGCTAGAGATTCACCTCCTGCTGCTACTACGGGCTCCTTCTTGCTTGCCTTCTTCTGTGGAAATTTCGTGGCATAATGCCCAAACTCATGACAGTGAAAACACTTGATGTTGGACAAGTGTTTCTTCTTGCTCTCTTCGCCTTGGGATTTCTTTCCTTCACTGACTAATGAAAATTCCTCTTCCACTTATTTGGATGAGGTCCCATCTCTTGTGTTTCACCTTATCTCTTCTTGCACAAAGTCATACCACAAACTCTCCCACTCTAGTAGCTTCTCCCTCTCATTTATTGAATCCTAGTAGATGTGTCATCTCTTAGGAAGGCCTAGAAGTGTTAGTCTCACTAGATAATATTCAAAAATTTCCACACCAACACTTCCAAGCTCATCTTAACATTAGGTGAACTTGGTCAAGTACTTTGGTATTGTGTCGCCCTTCTCCATCTTTATTTTCCTAAGCTTGTCCTTCAACGCCAACTTCTTATGGTCAATTTTGTTCTGAAAAAAATCTATTAAGGCCTTCCACATAGCATATGGAATTTCCTTTTCCATGGAGATTCAAGACAATATGATCTCGAACTCCTTCTAATAGAATCCTTCTTGCCTTTGTTACATTATTCTTCCAGGCTTCCAAATCTTGAGCATCTTTTGTTGCAGGCTTAGGAATATCATTTTCTATGAACTCCCTCAAATTCTTTCATTCCAACAATGCTTCTATTAGGAATATGTAATCGGCAAGATTGGAAAAGTTCGATCACTAAAACAACATCGTTTCAACCACTTTTGGATTCTAGGATCTAGCCCTCCTGAATCCGGAGATGGATCTCTCCAATAAGTGCAAAGATGGATTTGTCTTTGGAGTTTGGGTAATGATATTAGGCTAGTTATGAAGGCCGAGTGTTTTTTTGTTTTTGGATGGTTGAACATGACTACTGTTTGAGGTGGAAATTTCTAAATGCAAAGAGTTTCAAAGGTGTGAAGTTGCAAGCAAACAGAACAAGCTTTGGCCAGGAAGATAGATAATTGCAGGTTTTATTCCATTGGGCTATGGAGTCATAATAGGGTTTAACTACAAACATCAAGAGGCAGGAGTGGTCCATGGGGCAAGTCATCTATGTCTAAGGATCTCTTTGAATTTTGATTTATGGAATGGAATGATACAAAAAGAAGGGGAATTAAACAGATGAAGAACAAAGAGTAGCCTAGGATCTGGTAAGTACTTTGAAACTAGCCAGCCTTTGAAAAACACTTAAGAAAGACATGAAAGTAAACTATGATCTGGTAAGTACTTTGAAACCAGCCAGCCTTTGATACACTTTCAATAGAAAACATATAAAAACAGAGGGAAACACAAATGATAACAGAGGATGGTCTAAGATCTGGTAAGTACTTCTAAACTAGCCAACTTTTAACACATTCCAAGGGAAACATTCAGACAGTCTTTGGGGATAAAACTAGGACCAGGGCACACCATATCTTCCTTAGTTCATCTCTACATAACATGAAATGAAATTAACATCCAAGAACAATATTCAGCTAAAACAATAAGACGAGGGAACGCTAGCATTCCTATGCTTAAACTGAATTGAATCATTCCTAAATAACACAGATTGGAAGAAAACATTCAGATAAATATTTTTCAGTCAGAGAAGAGTACTGATATACAGTAGGTCCTAACTCTATGCATGTTGTTCTTTATAAGGGAAGATGAACAAAGTGAAAATAGAAACAAAATAACAAGTCAAAATGAGAAAAACATCACCGTCAACATAGACCAGGATCCCATAAATCAGCTTGTATTGATGCTCCAAACCAGTTACAGCTTTAAGTCCAATGCTTTAGTTTAGCAATCATCTACACAACTCAGCCTAACTTATCTATCACAAGCAGAGCTCCAAGGGCCAGTGAACACTATTTACAAGTAGAAGTCTCAAGCTCAATTACATTTCAATGTCCAGTAGCCAACTCAACCAAACCTTCTCTCATCTTCTGCAGTAGTATTTATAGAAGAATGAGGAGGTGAGATCTGATAAAAGATCTCTAAAGATAATTAATACAGACTTAATGGCTTCTCGGCCTTTGGGGGGCTCAATGGAGAAGCTTACATAGGTGTCCTCTGTATTAAATGATTTACATAAAGATTTAAGCTCGGTGGGAGCTCTTTTTGACCTTTGAGGCTCTGTGTGATGTCAAAGTAACTCTGGTGATATTTTGTCATTAAGTTTGTTTGCAGAATTAACTTCTCTTGCTATGCTGAGGCAAATACCTAATCTTGATCAATAACTTGGGCCTCTGCTTGAATGCTTTGAGGCACAGGTGGCACTGAGGTAGCTGGGAGGAATCAATTTGCCTCAGCTGTGGCGGTGGAGGCTTTATGTCTGATGAACCTTTATGATTTACCTTTAAACTGTGTTTTGATTAGGAGGATTAGGCTTTTGATAACCCATCTTAGCCATAATCTCCACAAATCTGTCTTCAATCTCATGTTCTAGCGTGTTCCTGTCTTTAACATTGATACTCTTTGATTTGTGCTCGATTCACTGTGTTTGTTCGTGTGCAGGGCTGTGCAGGGATGATATGGCATCAATGCCTCATGAAACACCGATGAAACGTGGAGTTTAAACCCTGCGAAGGCTTCTCGTTGATGAATCGAAGGCAGGAGGATCGTCACCCTCAGCCTTTGAATTTTCTTTAGCATGGCGGAAAAACCATTTAATACCCTGCAAAATACAAAACATTATGAAATCCTGCATATATAGGTTTACTTCTTTGGAAGGACATGTGGGGAGAGCGTGGCCGTTGGATGGCATCATCCAACGGTCGAGACTGATCAGAAGAGGTCAGAGGAGAGTGGAGGAGGAAATTAAATCGGAACCGTCGATCGCACAGAGATCGATGGTCAGGAGCGAGGGCGAAAATTCAAAGTGAATGAGTCACTTTATTCAAGAAATAAACGAAAAATGGAGAAAAAGGGGTAAAAACCTTTGTTTCGGCTAAAAATGGTGAAAAATGGCGTTTGGGGATCGGGACAAACGTGGGTCGTCAGATGAGATCGGCCCACGTGATCAACGATGGAGATCGCATGTCAAAAACCTTATAAAATACGCTCGGACCTCAAAAATGGTTAATAAAATCATGCTGTATAAAGTCCCCCCGTCCAGATCTGCTGACTGTGCAGGGAAACAATAAGACCCACCCCAATTAAATCATGCCGCATGGACGCTTATGTGGCACTGGGACCACTGGCTCGGTGGGACCATTGACTGCTGCTGTGGACGAGGGAAACGGGTGATGGAGTTTGTGGGCCATCGATCTGCAGATCATATCGATGGCCTAGATCCTTTAATGACCGCGTCGTACCTTCACTTATCTCACGGGTTTATTCAGAGCGCGATCACCATCCAATGAGCGACCTCAGATCGGACGGCGCACATTAATATCACGCTCACTCCACATCCGACCTTTAATGCGCGATGAGGGCGGTTTTTTGAACAGTGCTCAAAGCTACGTGTCAGCCGATGAATGTCATCGTTGCCGATTGGGGAAAACCACCTTCCTCTTGAAATCGGTGCGATGAACTCCGCCCGATTTTTCTTTTCAATAAACGACAAAAACAATTAAAACCCAAAAATTTAATACGAACAAAGGTTTTGTGTTTCGGGGGCGGAATATATATTTGTAATACGGTTAGGCGCCTGTGCGGGGTCATGGGTTATGTGGAAGATAATATGACCGGGGAGATAGAATGGAGGGCTAATCGGCATCGGAGAACTTGGTGAGGCAAAATACTTGTGCACTATTTTCCTCCGACACGATAAGCACCCACAAGTCTTAGCGCCTGGTTCCAGCACCAGGGCGTATGGAGGGGAGGGGTCAAAGACTTAGCCCAAGGGAGCTTGAGTCTATAATATAAAAAATGTGACTTTTTATGCAATTTTGATGTTTTTAATGGGTGTTGGGGGGTTTTGATATGGCAAAGAAAGGATCTTAAACCTTATCAAAGGGGGTTTCGATGGGGGAGAGGGAGAATATGAAAAATGAGGGATTTTATGGGGAAAAAGGGATAAAAATGAGGTTAGTTTTGGAAGAAGAAAGGAAGGGAAAAAAGGAGTTTGGAGCAGTATTTTGTCTTGGAAGTCAGTAGGATTTATGAGTGTACAATGAATACAACAGTGAAGATTTTGGACAGAGGCATGGGGCCTTTAAGAGTTTTCAAGAGCCAACAGTTTTTTGCAATAAAAATTGTTTCTTGAAAGCTCCAAAAATGATTTAGCCACCTTTTGGTATAAAAAATTTCATAGGTGGCTAAAAGCTTCCATCTTGTCCCTCTAAGCTATGTAATTTTAAATACACTCAAGGGCATATTTGAGTCTCAATCCAGAGAAGGACATCTTGATTTTGTTGCTAGTCTCGAAGAGTAGATCTACAAATTCGATTCACCTGCACAAAACAAACTCATATTCTTCTATTCTATTATGATTCCTACTATGATACCATGTATATTCAACCTAATAATTTTAATATGCTAAAACAATATACTTGAATCTACTCCACCAATTGCGGAAACCAATTTAGATCCTGAAATCACAAAACATGAAAGAGAAAGAATTTTAATCGCATAGTACATAAGTATTTCTTGGGGAAAGCCTCAACTAAAAACCCTGATATCTATATATTGCATAAGTCATAAAATATGAGAAGAATACAATGCTTTTCTCCAAGCTAAGAAACCTTTACACTATCTCTAGTTGTCTCACTGATTCCTAGACAAGCAACGGGGGCTTCACTCAATGAACCTATGACATATCGCATATGTTTGTGGCATATTAAAAAATGCCCTTAATTTGACTACATATTGGAAAATACCTCTGAAAATCACTTTATTTAACCCCCTACCAATATGAACCCAATACACCTTCCCAATTTAAAAAACCCCTACTTTCACTAGATATTGTAGGTATCCATTTTTTATACCCCTTTATATTTTTTCATTAACTTTGAGCTCCATTTTTTATACTTGCCAATATTAAAACCCTTTACCCCCTTTATATCCCCCAATATATTATGCCACTTTCACCTCAAAATATAGCCCCCAATATGAACCCACGTGGTATGATATTTCTCCCCCAGCGAATCCCCCGTGAGACAAGCTTAGTTCAATACTTAAAAAAAAAATTCCCTCCAAGATCCCTATTTCCTTGGGTAATTAGGCCCTATTAATTAGGGAAATTCCCAATAAATAATGCACAATCCATTGGGGCCTTCCTATGACTGCATGCACCACCTGTACAATTTGGATTATTATACAACTCATAGTACACTTCCCTTGAACTCCAATCTCAACTAGGTCTTTCTCTTATTTGACATGAATGAGTTATTTATGGTTGATTTATCATTACATGTGGTTCAAATTCAAGTTCCGCACTTTGACCTATCACTAGTGTTTATTTTTATGTAGCTTGGGAGGTACTCCAAGCCCTAGTGATCGAGGGTTGGACGTCAAAGCGCCACAAATGGGCTTGTGGGCTTGAGATCCAAGCTTGGGGGTTTTTCACCCATCAATGTTTGGGCCAAAACCAGATTTTTCGACAGGTGATGGATGAGGATGATAGTGCTCGTCGAGAAGAATCCAACGCATCGAAAATCATCCAATTCCGAGTTGTTGTTAAGGAGCTATGAATTTTTGAAGTTATTATTTGGGTTTTGCACATGATGGTCTAGGTCAGCTTGATGATCATATGCCATGAGACAGTTGCAAAAGCCCATTGATGACATTTTAAGAATCCCTTCTGTATCCTATAAAAGGAGAGTATTGTGATTTATTTTGTGAGCATCTTAGTGCACAAGAGGAGAACTCACATTAGGGAAAAGAGTAGGGATATACTTTTGTTTTGGCCATAGGTTAGGAGGCACCTCAACGAAGGATAAAAGGCTAGGTCTGTAGCCTTTTCATGACTGCCCTGAGGGCTAGAAAACCATGCAGGAGGGTCGAGTTGTGTAAGGGATATCTGACATGTTTTGGGATGCTTATGTATGTGGGTAACTCTAGTAGAAGGGCATTTCTAAAGGAGAGTCGTAGCCCTAATTGAGGTCTGTTAGGTAGAAAAGAGGGCTAGAAATAGCCCAAATATTTAACGTATATGAGCAATCCTCAAGTGATGAAACTTTTAGTTGTTAAAAGGATTTATGAGAAAGAGTTTAAGGTTGGAATGGAATGGTGACTAGCCCTAATCAAGCCGAAATAAATAGTAGAGGAGCATGCCAAACAACGAGCAATAAAGGAAGGTTGTAGACTATTGTAGATTAAAAGAAGTGATTGGTGGAGGGTTGAGGGCTTAAAAGCCTTGTGGAGAATGCTATTTGAAGGCTGCGACCTCTAAAAGAACAAAAAATCATGAAAAAAGGTAAAGGAGGCTTCTAACAGTTTTAATTCTTGTGTCTGGAGGAAGCCCTAGATCACTGTAACAGTCCAAGTTTATTTGAGAACCTTATAGAGATACCAAGGTGTCTTGAAGGCCAAGGAAGGGGCAGTGAGATAGGTGAGAGTTTGATAATAGTTAAAGTGAATTTTGGAGCAACATTTTAGGGCTATAGTGTGTTCCCTAACAAGTCATATACATGCACATAAGTCAAGGACAAGGAGGCAACAATGAGTATGGTTGCAGATGACTCCTTAGTGTCAATTGGATGCTAGTTGGAGGATTTCCTAGGAGACGACTAGATTTTGAATTCTGTTAGTAGCCAAGAGGAAAGGTTTCCTATGTGGTTGGATGCTCTAACTAGGAGAAGATGCTACAACGTGGACTTGGTCTCTCAAGGATTGTTGGAGGGCAGTGTAAGAGAAGACCAAGTTTGGATGAGTTTGGACACTTATGGTTTGTCGAAGGACAACCTGATAGTGTTCATATAGGAACCAAAGTGCAACACCTTGATGGACAAAGGTGACTACTAGCTTAGCAGTTGTTGATGAGCTCAAGGGTCTGATCAACCAAGAGAAGGATTGTGTAGCCCGAGACCTGCGTGTGGAGAATATCTTTTGCAGCAAATGATGGGCAGTCCACCAAGATCGTGTTCATTTTTAGAGATGGAAATATTGCAGTGATAGGTGGAAGCCCTTCATGCCCTATGTTGGTCTTCATCATTGCAGCGCAGGAAGACCATAATGGCTTGAAGTCCCTTAGTAGCTGAGGAGCAACAGTGAACATTTTGAGAGTTGTTCGCAAGTGGAGTTGTGAACAACTCAACAAGAGTCTCGTTGTGTTGTTCCCTTTATGAATGAAGGGACAAATAGAGAGCAGATTGGGTAGTCGAGATTTAGTGGCCAAATGGACTTGGAACATTGATAGAGGCAAGACCTGCAGATCGAGAGCTGAAGGACTAGGCAGGTATAGGATACGACCAAGAGGAGCTGTTAGATGTTATAGCCAGATAGTCAAATTATCTTGTCTTGTACTAGTGGATGTATGAGTGTCATTATCCTTGTGTTGAGGCCTCAGAATTCTGCTGCCAAAGCATGGAGGAAAACCACCCAATCCGGACCTTAAAGCAGCTCCTTTTCCGTTTGGTGTAGTGGCTCTGACTGGGGATAATGGGACCAGTTTCCCAATAAGGATGATTTTGAGGGTGTGTTTTGATTATACAACATGCAAATGGAGAATGATTTTAATCTATCATATGCATCTATCTAAACTATTTATTCTACTATATACTCGAGGTGTTTCTTCCTTTATGCAATCTAAAGAGATATCTTTCAACTATTAGTAATATAGATCATTTAACAGTTGAAAGAGATGAAAAATATGTAAGATGATTCTTCTAACAAAATAGTTTGACTAGAAGAATTGTGAAAAATATATCGCATTCATATGTGTGATTATATATTCAATAAGAAATCACAGACAAATATTAAAATAGAAGTGCATCTAACATTCATCTATAATAATGTTTAAAATATATTATGCAATAAAAAGATGATTGCCAATCTATAAAGTAAGACTTAATACAAGTGAATAGAAGTACCATATGTACAAAGTTCTACTCATGTAAACTAACAGTAATTGATATGATCCTCTTCACTTTCAAGAAATTTAAAGAGTATAATAGTGCAACATCAGTTAAACAACTTTAATTGTCAAAAGATAATAGATGTGTTCCATGAATTCATCAAAGCATTCACAAACTTACAATAGTGCATTCTTTGCAAATGTTTTTGACAAATTTTTGGACCCTTCTCTAAATGCATGAGAGGGGTTTAAATACTGAACTAACTATGTTCTAAAATAGATTATTACAAAAATATAGAGTAGGTTTAAAACAACCATGCTCGTAAGACTAACTTAAACTACAATCTAAGAAAATAAAGTAACAATATGATTTATGAATTCTGCCCTTTCTTTTGGATTTGGTCACGAATTTGACAAATATCTAACATAGGCTTGAGCTGAGTTGGATGCGAAATTCTTGATCTGACCTATCCCTTGAATATTGCGTTTGAGAGTACTCGCTGTGATCTTTTTGTTTAATCTGTTAAAGACTGTAGGATCTGGTACTGATGATAAGGTTTGATCAGAAAATTCCAGTAATTTTCTTGATCAAACTTATTTACCTTTCTAATTATTTCATCCTGCGTTTCTTCATTTTGCTTCCACTGTGTTTCTAGCTATTTGACTTCTTAGAACACTTCAGGCATGTACTCTTTGATAATTTATGCTCTCACCAGCTATTCACATACAAATTCAATGATTTCCTTTAATAATCTTGATGTTTTCGTTGTTTCTTTTTCTGCCTGCTTTATTTGTGTTTCCCAATATTTGAATAAGATATCCTTATGAAAATTATCTACGTGGGGTAGATTAGCTTCCTTTCCTAATTATGGTGCTTGCCATTGAATGTGTTCGTTGATTTTCTCCTTGATATTCTCACATTCAAGTTTATGGATAGCAACTTGTTGGATCAGTATTTCATTTGAGTCACAATAAGAGTCAATAATAGAAGCTTGTTGGAAAAATACTTCTTCTTGTTGCTTTAACTTAGCATTTACATCCAATGCTTCTTTTATGAATTTCTCTAATTGTGGTTGGCTTTGTAACCTGGTCATTTTTGCTTCCAGTTGTGCTTGTTTCTCAGTGATTTCTCCTTGATGTTGGAATTTAAGACCCTCGAAATATTTTTGAAATTGGGCCATCTTTGATTTCACTTTCTCACTCGAGTTAGATTTTTATTCATCTAACAGTCTCCCTAGTTCTAGTATTATGTATTCCTTTTTCTTTAGCAAAATTTTAACCTCAGTAGCTTTATCAACAGTGGCAGTAGTATATGCCCCTACATATTGTGATAATTTAGTTAAATGTTCCGTAGGATCAACTAAGGGATCCTTCCACAAAATGTCAACAAATTCATTTGTGAGATCTGAGACCGTCTCATCAATTCTTCTCCTTTTATTTATCTTAACTACAGCCTTATGACTAGGACTGTAGAAGATGTCTAGTGAAGGAATTTCCTCAATTTGTAAAAGTATTTGTTCTGTAGGGTAGGCCAATATGATCTCTTGATCATGAGTTTATGGAACTTTTTGGAGTGGATTAACAGTTTCCACTATCTTCTGGGAATGTTCACGTGTTTGAAAACTAGTTGCTTGATTAGTATCGGGATTGGCTTTAGGAGTTTTTATTGCCTCAGAAAAATCATCCCATTCACTAATTAGATTCTTTGTTTGGGACTTTTCTAACTGATCAAGTGTATCATGACTGTGTTGAATTTCTTGAGAAGTCGATTTTGTTCCATTATTTTCTCTTTTCTCCTACATCTCTATATCTTGGATTACCTGATCAATTATATTTTTTGGACTATCCTTTTTGGATTCAAATTCATTTTCAGAATGATCCAAATTGTGATATTGATGCTCTGATTGACCCAATTCATCCTCGGACATGTCTTCTGGTTCATTATCCAAGCTAATACTTGGAGTAGGTTTGTTGACATCTTCAATAGTTAATAAGTTGAGAGGGAATCTCTCTAGTCTCTTATTTTTATAGATTTGGAAGGCTTCCAAATCATCTTGGTTAAGTTGACTAGCTACAAACTTAATTATATCTGAAAACTTTTTCATGGCTTGAAAGAGATCACCAAATCCGTCTATTTCTTTTACAAAAGGCTTCATTTTGAGCTCACTGGTGTAATTTTTAATTACATCATTTGAATCATACAGCCTCTTTGGCATTACTGCCAAATTCAATAGATTAATATTTGAAACTTCTTTGTAAGCATGGCACTTATCAAAAAGTGAAAAAGTACCGCACTGTAAAGGAAAATTAGGACAAACGGCCTTCTTAGCATCTTTCAGTTGTTTAGTAATGCCATTAACAAGTTGGTAGGCTATCTCTCTTGCAAGTAACTTATCAGGAACATAATATGGTAGGATGTGGGGAGAAGAATAACTCCAAAATACTCGGACATATGTAAATCATCCTCTGCAAACCATCTAGATACAGAAAGAATATTGGTATTAGCTTCTTTGGAAACCCTAGGGGCTTTCTCATTGAACATCATCTGGTGCATAAGCAACATGACTCCATGACAAATTTTATAAAAATGTAGATGGAATTCTGTATCCCAAAGGGCTCTATGGTAAATTTGAATTAGGGTAGGGTCTTGGGTAGTCCATTTCCATCCCATGGTAGGAAAACTAGAAGAAAAGCAGATTGCGTCCATGACATAGGCAGACATATAAAGGGAGGTATTTATCTAGATGAAACACTCCTTTATTCCTATATTCTATGATGTGTTTGGCTAAATTGTCAGATAGGATATTTTTCCAATTCAGAATTAAGTAATTGAAAATTCATTAATCAATGGAACCTAATCTCCTAAAAACCTAGTGGTATCAGGTATTGAAAACAATCTACACAAAATACCGGCAGCATAGCAATAAGGGGAAGGAATTTGGGCAATTGGGTATGTACCGATTTTATCTCGCTTCAACTTTCCCTGGTCTTCTTTCCATTATTTTATGACTTTCATAAGGTCTTGATGCTCTACTCTAAATCTTTGCAGAAAAGCCTTTGTCATAATTTTGTTGTGGGTATGGTAAGTGGTACATTGCTTTTAAATCATCTGCCCTGAAAGAACCAATATTCTCACCTCTTGAATCTTTAAAAGTTCTATCTTCTATGTTTAAGTGGTCAATTACCCACTTAACCATGTCTGTGTAAGGGAGAATTTTTGGCCTTGTGGCTACTTTGTGGACGAATGAACATGCAACGTCAAAATCAATTGGGTCTGAAGAAACAGATAATTCTGCTGAAGCAAATTTATCTATTACTATTGGCTTTTGATTTTCTAAAAACTGATACATCGCTTCCCATGAAAAGCTATCGCATTCCTTATTGCAGGTGGTGTCTGAAAATAGGGGAGACATGTCTGAGTCTTCAGTAGACAACGTTTGAGCAATCTCTTTGCCTTTCCTGTTCGTCTCTATTTTCTTCGTTCTGTTAGTTTGTTTCCGATTTTAAGTAAATAGAGAAATCATTAAAAATACATGGAATAGGGTGAAAAATCCATCGTTAATTTATTTCAAACATGAAAAAATAGATATGATTCTATCAAATATGATATTAATCATCGATAATAATTTCAAAATCAAATCTCTTACACCTTCGCACGAAATAGCTATCAATCAACTTAAGACGTTAGATCTCGGATTTCAGTTTGATACGACATAAGTCATTTCACATGCTTGAGTGATTAAATTTCATTAGTTCGCACATGGACACTTATAACTTTTACCGTTTATGATTTTTACCTATAAATTCTGCGAAATGCGATCTGCGCAAATCGCATGTCGCTACTTTTATATGGTAAATGAATTTGCTTTTGGTTAAGTTGTGTGAAATGCGCATTGCGCATTCAAGAAGTAAAGTGGCTACGTTTTATGGGACTTTGGAGTTTTATGTTTATTGCTTTGTTTGCTTGTTGGGTCCGCGTAATCGCAACTTATAACTTTTACAAAATTACTTTATAAGTTGGTTGTTTAAATGAGGTGTGATGTGATAAACAAAATATAACGATGATTGAAGCATTTGCAAGTTTTTTATATAACTTCGGAAAAGGCTTAGCGCATTTCGCTGTCTGCATGACTTAGTGGATTGCAAGTCTTTTGGGTTGTAAGTTATGCGGTTTACGATGTGCTAACGCGGAAAAGTACAAAGAAAACTTTATTTCCTAAGTTTTTTTTATTTTAAAGCTAAAAAATAAATGAAAATGAATTTCCTAATTATTTTTAAAGGGTCCCCATTTATTAAAATAAATGGGGGCTGTTGTATAGCACAACAATTAGCGATTCACTTGGGAGAACCAGCTATCTCTGACTAAATTTTTGAAATTTCTAAAACTTTTTTGAAATAAAAATAGTTGCAGGAATGAATTTCAAACAAATAATATCTTACTAAGTAATGAAATATTTCTTTATTATAATTCATAAGAATCCCTCTTTTAAAGATATAAGTATGAGAATCTATATCAGTCTTTACTCAGTTCAAAATGATAAAGTATGTGGCTCTCACAGATCAGCTTTATAAATATTTACTCTTTTATCACAGGTAGAGCCTCTGTTCCAATAAGCAATTTAATCTTTTGGCAAGGTTTTAATGATTCATTGTCCCATCCATTGTTTCTTACAATTTCCAAAAATAAATTCTAACTTTTTGAAACTTTTCTTTTTGTATCATATTTTTATTTACTTAAAAGCCATTGTCTTGGCTTGGTAACCAAATGATGACAATGACATTCACTAGTTGTAATTAAACTGATCAAGCTCGCTTTTGATGAGACCCCTTGTCCTTTTGATATAATCTCAAGTCATTACCCTGTTTTGATATGCAGTATTGGTAATGTTAGTTCAACTATTTCTTTATGAACATGGTAAACAAGCTCATGATGAGAATTATTATCTTTTAAGTTTTTCTAGTTAAATAATCTTTTTTGAATTTCTTTCAAAAATTAAAAAGTTTTCTCGGATGGGGTGAATCATTGGTCCTTTTGAGTATTCTGGATGATAATGTTGAGCTTTAGATTTCTTTTCTGTAAAAGAGTCTTTACTATGTTAAAGATTCTTTTCTTGACTAATGATAGAATAATCATGCTATATAAGGATGAGAGTTCATCAGAGAATAAATAACTTCAGTGAAATTGTATCTTTAAGTAAAAATAAAATCTATCTGTCTTTCAAATCTTTCGATTGTTTCCTTAACACTTCTTATTTATATAAGCAATAAATCAAAAAGGATCATTTGAGATTTTATTTTGAAAAGCCAAAAATTTATACTAAGCAACTTTTATTTTTCTAAGAAAAAGAAAAAGACACTATTATACATGGAATAGAAGGGGTTACCTCCTATGAAAAGTATTTTTTCAAAGTCTTTCCATTAACAGGCAAAGAATATTTTTTTCCTGATAGATATTGTAATAAGAATGTCGATGGGCCTATTTATTCAATTATTTGAAATGGAACTAGCTAGAGTTTTTGAAACTTCGTGTGTTTACCTTTTTCCTCATGTGCTTTGTCCCATTTCAATACCAGATCACCAATTTGAAAACTTTTTGAAGTAACAGAAGTTGAATCAAATGAGGCTTTTACTATCTGTTAATGATGTGCATGTGTATGTTTCGCTTTTTCTCTTTCTTCTTCTAACTTAAGAATTTGACATTGTCTAAGTTGTAAAGAAGAAGAAGGAGATTCATAAATAAATTTTACTAAGGAAAGAGAGGGAATAACTACATTGGTAGGAAGTACAACTTCTTTCCCATAGACAAGATTGAATGGAGAAGTGCCAATGGAAGCTTTTTGAGTTATTCGATCTGCCCAAAGAGCAAATATTAATGACTTATGTCAATTTAGTTGGTTTTGATCAACAGTTATTTTGATTATTTTAATCATTTTTTTGTTTTTAGACTCTGCTAAATCATTTCCTTGCGGGTAATAATTTGCAGAATACTTAAGTTTAAAACCTCTTTTAATTGCAAATGCCATCATAGCAGTTCCTGAGAAGTAAGATGTGTTATCAAACATTAAAGCAGTAGGTAAGCCAAACCTAGTTATGACATATTGGTCGATGAAATCAATTATATTCTCAGAGTTGGCTACCATTAATGGAATTTCTTTCACCCATTTAGTACAGTAATCTGTAGCTATGAGAATATATCTATGATGTTTGGAAGGGTTAGGGACAATCTCACCAATTATATCTAATCCCCATTGTTCAAATGATTGTTCGATATTGACTGGCTGTAATGGGAAGGCTAACTTCCTTTGTCTTCCAGATGCATTTTGACACACTTTTCATTTTCTTGCATATTCATGAGCATCCTTGAACAGTGTAGGCCAATAGTAACCTACGTGCAGGATTTTGTGTGTTGTGGTATTTCCTCCAAAATTTCCTCCAGTTGGTCCATCATGGAGTTCCTGCAAGACTTTCTCTGCTTCAGATTTTTCTAGGCATCTTAGTAGTACAAAATCAAAATTTCTCCTAAACAATACATCGTTGATTAATTCATATTACTTGGCCTTTAATCTCAAACCTCGTTTCATTTTGAAACTGAGTTGATTCAGAGCATATCCATTCTTCAAATAGAATATAATATCAGTGTATTGATATTGTGCATCATTGAGGCTTACCTCTAATATTTTCACATTGTTACCTGATTCTTCCTCTGATGATAGATGGGATGCTCCTGTAAACATTCTGCAAAAACCTTGACCTCTAACAATTTTAGAGGGTGTAATTTCTACATCATATTCTTGTAAAGTGGTAACCTAGTTAGCCCTTTTCTCTCCTAATTCTCTTGCATTAATAGTTGTCTCACTGCAGAGAATGGGACTATAGTTTTGGTGTGATTTTTTAGGAGAAAAGGCCTGAAATGCTTTACAGCCTTAAAGACAGCAAATGCTTGCTTTTCGACAGATGAATAATTTAGTTTTGCACCTTGCAAATTAGAACTGAAAAATGAAATTGGTGCTTCAATTTGTTGGTCATTAAGTTGTGTTAAAACAACAACGTATGAATTATCTGATGAAAAAGTGTATAAAGTATAAGGATTAAGAAAATTGGGGGTAGTCAGGAATGGAGCATTGATAATTGATTGTTTAATCAAATCAAATGCTTCTCTTTCATTATGTCCCCATTTAAAGACTGAATTTTTCTTAATCATTCTGTAATGGAAAAATTATTTGTGAAAATTCAGGGAAAAACCTTTTAACAAAATTAATTTGCCCAAGAAACGACTGCATATCTTTCTTGTTATGAGGGAAAGGAATTCTTTTAATCTCTTCAATTCTTTCAGGATCAATATAGATACCTCTTTTTGACACAATGAATCCTAAAAGTTTCCCTTCAGCTAGTGCAAAAAAATGATTTATTTGGATTCAATGAGATGCCATACCTTTTACATCTCTCAAAGACTTTCTTTAGGTCATTCACATGATTGGTTACTTGTTTAGAAAAGGATGTATTGCCATCTAAATAAATAACCACTGATTTATTTATGATCCCTCTAAAAGTTGTGTCCATAGCTCTCTGAAAGGTTGCTCTTGCATTAAATAATCTAAATGCCATCTTTTGATAGGTGTAAGTTCCCTACTTAGTTTTGAATGTATTCTTTAATCTATCATCTAGATGTATAAGAATTTGGTTATATCATGAGAATCCATCTAGAAAGGACATAAGTTCAGAACCAGTTGATGTCTGCAGTACTTGTTCCATGGTTGGTAATGGAAAATTTTCCTTCTGACAAGCTTTGTTTAAATTCCTAAAATCAATGCAAATTCTAATATCACCATTCTTCTTCCTGACATGTACCAAATTTGATACCCATTTAGAATGCCTGACTGGAAATATGATTTTTGCCTTGAGGATTTTTTTTAGTTCTGTTTTGATTTGATTTTCCATATTTGGATGAATCTTCCTCAATTTCTATTGTATAGGTTTTTCTTCTGAGATCATAGGAATTATGTGTTGAATCACGGAAGTGTCATATTTTTGAAGATCAGTGTAATCCCAAGAAAAGACACTTTTGTACATTCTAAACAATCCAATAAATGATAATATTTCTTCAGAACTTGGAAGATAGACCAAGACCTAGATTGACATTTTTAGGTTTGCGTCAGTTCCTATATTTACTAACTAAAATATTAAGGTAGAGCTTTGAATTTTTGAGTTAGTATCTCCTTTAAACCTATATTTTAGATCATATAAGTCTTCTAACTTGACAACAGACTTATGAATAGAATTTTCGTCTTGTTCTTTCTTAATCTGAATTTCATGTTCATTTTCATCCAAAATTTGACTATCATAAGATCCTTCAGATGTTAAGAAATCTATGATATCTAAATCATTATTGAATACTCTCCAATTGGTAATATTATCAGGAATCGATGGCCTAAAAATTAATTCAATAGAAAATCTATCGAGAGTAAACTCTTGGGATGGAATTAACTTTGATACTACATTAGCCAATAGATCTGCACTAGCATTTTGCATTCTAGGTACAGAAGAAATTTTGAAGGCTAATAAATGAATGGTTAATTTTTGGACTAATGATTGGTAATGCTTTAAATTTCCAGAATTACAATGAATGGTATTTCTTACTGTCTAATAATAATTTCTAAATCTCCTAGAACCTTCATGATCCAAGTGGATATTGGTGGCCACCCACCTATTCCACTTGGGGACCCACCATTGTCTCTTTCAGTTTTTCAGTTTCGGCACAACTTACTATTTTTGGCAGTTTTTCAGGTCCTGAACTTCCGGAGCTTTTTGAGGCCCTAAACGACGTTTTTTGGGAAAACCAAGAGCAACATCAACTCTATTTTTTTCATCAAAATTTGTAGTCTTTGAATAGATCTTTCTAATGAGGTATGGTTCATGTCAAACAGATATCATATGCCAAAGTTACATCCCCGAGAAGTTGAAACACCAATTTACCCAAACAGATCCCAAGAGCAACATAACTCTCTTTTTTTCATAAAAAGTTGTAGTCCTCGAATAGATATTTCTAATGAGTTATGGTTCATGTCAAATGGATATCATATGCCAAAGTTACGTCCCCAAGAAGTTGAAACACCAATTTACCCAAACAAGGCCCATAGTTTTGGCGCTTCATCTCCTAGGGTTAGGGTTTTGGATGTTTATGGTTTTCCATTATTTCTAAATAATAAATAGGCCCTCAGGCCTCAATGTAACTCAGTTCAAACGCTTATAGCTACCACATCTCTTCTCAGAGATAAGCTACAAGTGCCCTAGCTAGTTTATTTATATTTTGTCTGTAAGAAAATTTGAGTTCTTTGATATTAATGAAATGAAGTGTTATTTCCGCTCCATATTTGTATTTATGGTTACATGTGTATTCTATTGCATTCCTGCATAAATCTGGATCACTTCATATATTTGATATTAAGATCAATGGCTTTGCAACAAACCTTGGATTAATGCTTCGTATTTAGCTATATTATTTGTACAATTGAATTCTAATCTACATGCTAACATGGTTTTTTCTCCTTCTAGGTTTATTAAAATATAGCCTACGCTTGCACCATCTTTAGATTTAGAACTGTCAAAATAAAGAGTCTAAAATAAATAATTAACTACTACTCTATCTGCAAAATTTATACATTTGGAATTATCTGGCTAGAAAAAATTCTCAATATGAGAAACAACTGCGTTATCAAATAAAGATGATGGTTGAGCATTGAAATTTCCCAAAAATGACTCTGTTGATTAGTTTCCAATAATATTGTTATTGAATGCTACTAGCTCATTTACTCGTTCAAGATCAGTGACTGTATGCTTCATGAAATTTTCACGATCTACCCTAATTTGATTTGGCTTTCCATTATATGGTAGCCACATATGCGACCAGTCTATTGCACAATAACTGTGAAGTTTTTCAGACCAATCTGGGCTTAAAACTAAGTCGTAAAACTCAGGAATATCAACCACCAATATATTAACTATTTGAGTAACCTTGGGATTTGATGACAATCTGATGGAAACAAAATTTATTTCTCCTACCACCTCTACTCTGGTTCTATCAAGTTGTACTATATAAATAGGGGAACTCTGAGGAGTTATGTTCAGCTTAGCACATACTGAGTTTGGCATTATATTATAGGAAGCCCCTGAGTTTATTAAACAATTATGAACGTTTTTGTTATAGATCTCATAGGTTAAAATAAATGGAGGAGTATGAGAGATGGATCGATTACCTATCATAATCAAGTATGTAGCATCTATTTTAGTTGAAGGGGAAGGTGACTTACCCATTTCATTAGCAGATTGTACTATTACTGGAGCAGGTAAGGTTGAAGCAGGAACCACATTTAAGTCTCTAAGTAAGATTTTCTGTTGTTTCTTTAATTTAGGAAGCTCGTGAATTGAAATGTTGGCCCTGGTTTTCTTCATATCTTCAACTACATTATACTCAATGGTGTCTGAGACTACCATTGTCTTAGATGGTGGTGGAGTATCAAAAGTAACGGGACTTGTTTGTGTTGCCTTTGAAGTAGACTTTTTGCTTACTGATTTATCCTTAGCATGAGTTGAAATCTTTTTTTGTTGATTTGGTTGTGTTGCTTGAGTAGTCTTTTTTCTCCTTGTACTCACATGTAAAGCTTCATGTTTTTCTTCATTTGGTAGAATGAAATCCCACATTACATTTAGTTCAAATTCTTCTTCTTCGTCATCTTCTTCTTCCTTTGTTTTCTCCTCCTCTATATCTTGATCAGATTCAGCATTAGATATGATATTTGGAGATTGAGTATTAGAGGATTGACCTTTTTTGAAGTTTCTGAAAGTATTTTTTGAGCTCGAATTTTTAGTGACTTGTTTCTTGATATCTACCATCTTGTTTGTCATAGTCTTCAAAAAATTTTGAAGACCTTCTACATCAAAAGGATCCCTTGGCAATTTCTTCTTAGAATCATATTTGAAAGATACCTTCTTTGATTTTCGATCTTCTTGATAATTCTTCTTCTCAAGGTTGATTAGTTTCAAATAATGTTGTTATTGAATGCTAATGGCTCATTTACTCCTTCAAGATCGGTGACTGTATGCTTCATGAACTTTTCACGATCTACTTTAATTTGATTTGGCTTTCCATTATATGGTAGCCACATATGCGACCAGTATATTGCAAAATAACTGTGAAGTTTTTCAAACCAATCTAGGCTTAAAACTAAGCCGTAAAACTCAGGAATATCAGCCACCAATATATTAATTATTTGAGTAACCTTGGGATTTGATGACAATCTGATGGAAACAAAATTTATTTTTCCTACCACCTCTACTCTGGTTCTATCAAGTTGTACTATATAAACAGGGGAACTCTGAGGAGTTATGTTCAACTTAGCACATACTGAGTTTGGCATTATATTAGAGGAAGCCCCTGAGTTTATTAAACAATTATGAATGTTTTTGTTATAGATCTCATAGGTTAAGAGAAATGGAGGAGTATGAGAGATGGATCGATCACCTATCATAATCAAGTCTGTAGCATCTATTTTAGTTGAAGGGGAAGGTGACTTACCCATTTCATTAGCAGATTGTACTATTACTGGAGCAGGTAAGGTTGAAGCAGGAACCACATTTAAGTCTCTAAGTAAGATTTTCTATTGTTTCTTTAATTTAGTAAGCTCGTGAATTGAAATTTTGGCCCTGGTGTTCTTCATATCTTCAACTACATTATACTCAATGGTGTCTGAGACTACCATTGTCTTAGATGGTGGTGGAGTATCAAAAGTAACGGGACTTGTTTGTGTTGCCTTTGAAGTAGAATTTTTGCTTATTGATTTATCCTTAGCATGAGTTGAAATCTTTTGTTGTTGATTTGGTTATGTTGCTTTTGTAGTATTTTTTCTCCTTGTACTCACAGGTAAAGCTTCATGTTTTTCTTCATTTGGTAGGATGAAATCCCACATTACATTTAGTTCAAATTCTTCTTCTTCGTCATCTTCTTCTTCCTTTGTTTTCTCTTCCTCTGTATCTTGATCAGATTCAGCATTAGATATGATATTTGGAGATTGAGTATTAGAGGATTGACCTTTTTTGAAGTTTCTGAAAGTCTTTTTTGAGCTCAAATTTTCAGTGACTTGTTTCTTGATATTTTCCATCGAATTTGTCATAGTCTTCAAAACTTTTTGAATACCTTCTACATCAAAAGGATCCCTTGGCAACTTCTTTTTAGAATCATATTTGAAAGGTACCTCCTTTGATTTTTGATCTTCTTGAGAATTCTTCTTCTCAAGGTTGATTAGTTTCCAATAATGTTGTTATTGAATGCTACTGGCTCATTTAATCCTTCAAGATCGGTGACTGTATGCTTCATGAAATTTTCACAATCTACCCTAATTTGATTTGGCTTTCCATTATATGGTAGCCACATATGCGACCAGTCTATTGCAAAATAACTGTGAAGTTTTTCAAACCAATCTTGGCTTAAAACTAAGCCGTAAAACTCAGGAATATCAGCCACCAATATATTAATTGTTTGAGTAACCTTGGGATTTGATGACAATCTTATGGAAACCAAATTTATTTCTCCTACCACCTCTACTTTGGTTCTATCAAGTTGTACTATATAAACAAGGGAACTCTGAGGAGTTATGTTCAACTTAGCACATTCTGAGTTTGGCATTATATTAGAGGAAGCCCCTGAGTTTACTAAACAATTATGAATGTTTTTGTTATAGATATCATAGGTTACGAGAAATGGAGGAGTATGAAAGATGGATCGATCACCTATCATAATCAAATCTATAGCCTCTATTTTAGTTGAAGGGGAAGGTGACTTACCCATTTCATTAGCAGATTGTACTATTACTGGAGCAGGTAAGGTTGAAGCAGGAACCACATTTAAGTCTCTAAGTAAGATTTTCTGTTGTTTCTTTAATTTAGTAAGCTCACGAATTGAAATGTTGGCCTTGGTTTTCTTCATATCTTCAACTACATTATACTCAACGGTGTCTGAGACTACCATTGTCTTAGATGGTGGTGCAGTATCAAAAGTAATGGGACTTGTTTGTGTTGCCTTTCAAGTAGACTTTTTGCTTACTGATTTATCCTTAGCATGAGTTGAAATCTTTTGTTGTTGATTTGGTTGTGCTGCTTCAGTAGTCCTTTTTCTCCTTGTACTCACAGGCAAAGCTTCATGTTTTTCTTCATTTGATAGGATGAAATCCCACATTACATTTAGTTCAAATTCTTCTTCTTAGTCATCTTCTTCTTCCTTTGTTTGCTCTTCCTCTGTATCTTGATCAGATTCAGCATTAGATATGATATTTGGAGGTTGAGTATTAGAGGATTGACCTTTTTTGAAGTTTCTGAAAGTCTTTTTTGAGCTCGAATTTTCAGTGACTTGTTTCTTGATGTCTTCCATCTCGTTTGTCATAGCCTTCAAAAAAATTTGAAGACCTTATACATCAAAAGGATCCCTTGGCAACTTCTTTTTAGAATAATATTTGAAAGATACCTTCTTTGATTTTCGATCTTCTTGAGAATTCTTCTTCTCAAGAGCAGTTATGTGTTTCTCTATAGATAGAGATTCTTTCATTTTTTTTGTGAGTGTTGGCAGTTTTGCTCTATAAAAAAAATAGCGATATTAGATGGAAGAGATGAAATATGCCACTCGATTTGAACTTCTACACCAGGAACTGCTGTAGCAGGAATTTTATTGAGTAATTTATAAAACCTTGAATTGAAATATTTTATCTTTTCACCTGATTTAGCTTTTAGATTTGAAAAATTATTGATGAGCGTAGCAGTGGTCCTGTCATCCCCAAAATTAGCTAGAAATTGTTCTTCAAACATATTCCAGCTAGTTATAGAGCGGGCAGGTAGTGAAAAATACCAGGATCCTACGAATCCTATTAGATTATATGGAAATAATCTTACAACGCAATCCTCTTCAGCTACTCCATTTAGATTGACGACTAACATAAAATTGTGAATGTGTTCTTCTCCTGGAAGACCATCATTAGGATTGAATTTAGGTAACCATATTTCAGGTGATTTTGGTAGAGCATGAAGAGGAGAAGGCATATTTATAGCCCCTGGATTGTTCCATGGATTGCCTGCCATTGGATTTTGAATAGGTTGGATGGGTGGAGTTTGAGTTGAAGAAGAGGTAGGCTGAGTGCTATGACTAGTAGAAAGGATAGTAGTTTGAGTACTGGAACTAATCAAAGTAACACTGATTGTTTGAATGTAAGTTGTGGAAGTGAGCGGAGGTAATGGAGGTGAATGGGATAAGATCTCGTTGGAAATTGACTCTGATTGAGTCCTCTTTATTCTCTTTCGAGTTCTATCGATGGAAAATTCAAAAGGAATAATTCATGTCTTTTGAATTTCTGATTGGGTTATTATTCTTTGAGGCTGTAAAGAAGATGAAATATTGATATCCAATATTTGAGAAGATTCAAGATTTTCAACAAAAATGGATACTCTCTCTAACTTTTCTATCAAAGACTGAACTTCTGGGGAAGCGTGATGGGAATCAGGAGATAGTATGGGTTGAGTATCACTAGGAGACTTAGGAGAAGGATGATCAACTTTAGATTTTAAAGATGAGGATCTAGATAATTTTCTGGAAGTTGATGGGGATCTAAAGAGAGACAGACTCTTAGATAGACCTTTAGATTGATCAAATATTTTTTCCATTTACAAGACCCTCATTCTATCACCATAATGTTGAGGCCTCAGAATTCTACTACCAAAACATGGGGGAAAACCACCCAGTCTGGACATTAAAGCAACTCCTTTTTCGTTTGTTGTACTAGCTCAGACTAGGGATAATGGGACCAATTTCCCAATAAGGATGATTTTGAGGGTGTGTTTTGATTATAAAACATGCAAATGGAGAATGATTTTAATCTATCATATGCATCTATCTAAACTATTTACTC
>JAXQQM020072682.1:0-96454 GCA_034641835.2 Pinus albicaulis
TCCCAGAGGGCTTTCATGTTGTGTAACCAGCTCCAAAAAGAGAAGAAAAGAGATATCAACGCCTTATAAATGAGCCACTTCGAGGGGAAACCTCCAATACATTACATAAATGAACAATTCTTGGATGAAACAAATGAACAAAACCTCCTTCTATATATAGGAGTCCATGGGGCCACAATATAATCCTAGTGGGGCCACAATGTAATCCTAGCCGACCTAACAATAATAATGTAAGGGCACAATAATAAAAATATGGGGGTTACAGGGGTACAAAAATAACAAAAATGGGGGCTACACTAACATAATAAGGGACTACACTATTAATATAGAGACTTAACATGCCCCTCTCCTTCAAACAAGTGTTGTCCTCAATGCTTGATTATTTCTTGATGCTTCTGTATAAAATTCTCATCCTCCCATGTGAAATCTTCTACAGGAAAGTTCTTCCACTTGCTGAGATACTCTGAAATTGATCGTACTTTTCGAGTTCTTGTTTTTGTGACTGCTTCAGAACTTCTTTCGATGTGATGTTGATATTCCTGTTGTTTCATTAGATTCTGCACCAAAGTTAGGTTATCCTTTGAGAGTTGGAGAACTTGTTGTTGATGCTCGTTGTGATCTTCCACTAATTTATCATCCATATTAGCTATTATTTTATCCTTCAAACCATCCAAATTAGCCTCCATTTCTGCTTTTAAACCATCTATTTCATCTTCGATTGCTCTTCGTAAGATCGAAACTTGTTGCACTTGGTACCGTAATTTTGATATCTCATACTGCAACTCTTCCTCTTCATGCGTCATAGTATAGCTTTTTGAGGGATTAATGGGTATGGAATTATTTTTTGGAGGCTTTATAGAACCCAATACTGATAAAAATTCTAAAATATGCCCTTGGAGTCAATTCAAATTGATTCTTCAAACAAGAGTTATGCAATTCGAAAACAAAATACACACCTTTTTCTTACTTTTGAAGAGCTCGATATTGAAATTGGATTATATCTGTGATTGAAGCACTTCAATATTTTAATTTAGGTACTGACGTAGCTCTCTCAATTCTCTTTTTAATGCCATAGGTTTGACCTGATTTGGATTCTCCAAGAGAAAGTTGTGTCCAATCTCCCAGAATGACCTAATTATGGACTGGTTCAGTAGAGAAAACTTGTACGACTTTCCACGTGTCATTGTTTTGTCCTTTGTCTCTGAAATTGATAGCCAAGAAACTAAATTTCATGTACTTGTGAACAATTTTTACAGCACTCCAATCCAATCCCCAGAGAGAGAGTTATTGAACTTTTCCCATGATCACCTCTTTGAGATGAAATTCAGGAGCCTGAAAAAGCACTACCTTCCACAGATCATATCTCCAAAAAAATTTCGAACCAAGCTCTGAAATTTTTTGACAAGTTTCCTCAGGATTTAAGCTTCACAACCTAAAAATTTCAGATTCTGAACCTTCGTAGAAAAAAGTTATAGCGCAAATTCCACGATGACCTGTTTAGGAGCCTGAAATCGTACCTAACTTGCACGCATCATATCTCCGAAAATATTGCGAACCAAGCTTCCGAAATTTTTAGAAAATATTCCTCAGGATTTCAGCTTCGCACTATATGAATTTCAGACTCTGACCCTTCGTACAAAAAAATTTATAGCGCAAATTCCACGATGACCTGTTTATGAGCCTGAAAAAATACCTAACTTCCACAGATGATATCTCCTCAAATATTGCGAACCAAGATCTGAAATTTTTAGACAACCTTCCTCAAGATTTCAGCTTCGCACCCTAGAAATTTCAGCTTCTGAAGCTGCGTAGAAAAAACGTTATAGCGAAAATTCCACGATGACCTGTTTGGAGCAGCGAAACCCTAGAATCCCAAAGCTCCGATACCAAATGTTGTGTAACCAGCTCCAAAGAGAGAAGAAAAGAGATATCAACGCCTTAGAAATAAGCCACTTCGAGGTGGAAACCTCCAATACATTACATGAATGAACAATTCTTGATGATACAAATGAACAAAACCTCCTTCTATATATAGGAGTCCATGGGGCCATAATATAATCCTAGTGGGGCCACAATGTAATCCTAGCCGACCTAACAATAATAATGTAAGGGCACAATAATAACAATATGGGGGTTACAGGGGTACAATAATAAATATATAAATGCCACTATTAATATAGGGACTTAACATTTCATCCCCACAAACTTGTTTTTTTCAATAAGATGCTTTCTAGCTCACAAGTCAATCTACCTAATCATGATTGGGTCGATTTCAACTTTTTCTTCCATCTCTTCATAACTCGATTTTTTGTTTGTGGAGTAGTTTGGCCTCCGTTTTTGGCCTTTTCTGTATAGGTGAAGAAAGATCTATGCAAATTTTTCCTATGAATAGTGGTAGATGTTTCCTATGTTTTCTGCAGGGCTTCCAAGATTAAGCTCTTTGTAATTTATTCGATCAGTTCTGCTTACAGATTCCTAGCCTTGAAGACAAATGTTGCATCCTCATCATTTAACTCCCAAATTTTTAGATGACTTCATATATTTTTTGTTTATCTTCATCAATTTTGCGAAGTCAGCTTGTACCAAATGGGACTCTTTCTATGTATATGGCTTGAAATATATCATCTAAATCTCCCTTTAAACCTGAACTGCCACTTGTTCCTGAAAACATTGCTTTCCCATTTGCTTTTGCAACTTGATTCCTAGTCAGTTTCTGTTGAACTTGTTTATCAACTGATTGTTTCTGTGCAATTTATTCAATTTCATCTAACCTTTTTTTTGCAGATTGAGGAGTTTCTTTAATGACAATTGATTTCTTTCCTACCTGTTCTTTCACCTGTTTCCTAGGTTTTAACTTCACAAACCTTTTTGTCCTTGTCACTACAGGCTTGCTGGATTCTGCTGGTGGAGTTTCTTTTACCTTAGGGTTACTACCTGTAGTTTGAACTTCTACTCCAAATCCACATAAAAATAAAAATGATGACCATTCTCTGTTAATCTTTTGGAGTTCATTTAAGACCACCAGTTTGCTTAGACCATGGTGAAATAGAGAAGTTTCACACCCTTCAGATTTCATTTGAACCTTGTCTGCCATATTAGCTATGCTTCTATACAACAAAAATGGGAATTTTAAAGATATCATGCCTGTAAATTGTAACATAAGTTTAAAATGGTATGAATAAAATTTATGATACCTACCCTCGCATGTAAAATACCTCTGGATATAGAAGAGTAGATTTGCATAGCTATATTTGATGTAGCTCCTGGGAATTGCATTGTTTAAATCCATCTCTATGAATTCTGGCTTTAGAAACTCCTTGCATGCCTCCATGTCAAATCTGAAACCCTTAAACCATGTTTCTTGCCCTCTAGGAATCTCAGTTACCGAGGCTATGGTTTTAGGAGTAACTGACAAATTTAATATTCCAATCTTTGTGTTTGAACCACTTAAATGCAAAGAAAATTTCTTTGTTACCTAACTGTGTCCTCCCTGCAACTTTTCACAAAAATTAAAATACCTTGCCTTCCTGAAAGCCTCTAACACTGTTTTGTCTTTAGCTAGGGCTCCTGTGCTTTCAAGTTCTAACCTTAAGTAATGCCCTGACCTGTGATTTTTCTTTTCTTCTGTCATTCATGCATTCAGAAATTTCTGTCTGCTTCCTGTAGAATTTGATTATCAGCCTCGCTTGAATTCAAAATAGCCAGCCTCTCTTGATAGAATAGTCAGCCTCACTTGATAATGGATGAGGAAAGCTTTGGTGTAAGATGACCATAAGCTTAACACTTGAAAAAGATATGTTGAAGTGTTTTGCATGAAAACTAGAATAAGTAACCAACCTTTTCAAATTTGAACTTGTCTTTCATAAATGAGACCTATACGATTGCAATTATGAGTTTGAATGGCTACATGTTTTGGAAATGACCCCTAACTGACTCCTAATGATGAAAACTTAACGGATTCTAACTGATTCTATGATTTTATATGACTTCCCTATGAATCTGCGCTTTCGTAGTGCACTTAGTACATTTGCGGGGATATGCGCTATGAAAGTAGCAGCGCTTTCATAGCACAAAACTGGTTTTTTCAACTGGTTGTGCTACAAAATTTCGGTTTCGTGACTTATTGCAAAAAAAATAAAATTCAAAGGTTAAAACATGAATTCTAAATGGATGATGGGACCTTTAAACCATGAAATGAGACCTTTAAACTTTTTTTGGAAATGAAAATGACACTTTGAAGAATTCAAACCCTATCACTTACCCCTTTAAGAATGAAATGACTCAAGACCCATTTAACACACCCATTTAATACCATAACTAGAAACAAAGTAAACTTTCAGAGTTTAGAAAAAAAAAAAAACTTTTATCGTGATAACACAACGAGTGCTCCTGCTCAAAATTTGAGTAAAAGCTTTGGGAGATGAGTTGAAAATACGAGTTGAAAAAGAAGTTTTATTATTTTATTATTTTTTAATCTTTTCACCCTTTTACTTAAAAAATGGTGAATCATCCCCCATGGTTGACATCATCATCTTGAATCCTATTGGTTCTTATAAAGTTTATTTTGGTTGTACATTTCTCTTAGGAGGCCCATTTTAGACCTCAAAATTCCCCTAATGAAGGCCACCTTTCATGAGAAGGAGAACTAAGCTTCATAAATCCTTGAGAGAATCCACTCAGACCTGTGTGGAAAATTCTTTGTTGCTTCGACAACAAAACATAAGTACTATGTGATATTTTTTGATGAATTTTCTCGTAAGTGCTGGATCTACTTCACACAGAAGAAATATCAAACATTCTCAAAGTTTCCTGAGTTTAAAGAACTAGTGGAGAAAGACACAGGGAAGCAAGTGATGAATCTTAGGAGCAATAATGGTGGTGAGTACATCTCTAATGAATTCAAGAACTTCTGCAACAAAGAAGAAATTCAAAGAGAACTAATAGCACCTCATAACCTACAAATAAAATAGGGCTAGGGGAATTTTGAGGTCTAAAATGGGCCTCCTAAGGAAATTATAAAATAATAGTGGAAAAAATCAAACAAGATTTGATGACATCATCAAATTTTAGAGGGAAAAATGAAAAAACTACTTTTTGAACTCATATTTTCAACTTATCTCCCAAATTTTTTACTCAAATTTCGAGCGGGAGTACTCGTTGGATGCGAAATTTAATTCCTCATCCAAGGAGTACCCATGTTGCATACTTTCGATGGGTCCTACTACACGAAAAATGAGAAATACATAAAAAAACGTGATTGTAATCACGTTTTTTTATGTATTTCCCATTTTTCGTGTAGCAGGGTTCATTGAAAGTATGCAACATGGGTACTCCTTGGATGAGGAATTAAATTTTGCATCCAACGAGTACTCCCACTCGAAATTTGAGTAAAAAGTTTGGGAGATAAGTTGAAAATACGAGTTGAAAAAGTAGTTTTATTATTTTATTATTTTTTAATATTTTTACCCTTTTATTTAAAAAATGGTAAAGCATCCCCCATGGTTGACATCATCATCTTGAATCCTATTGGTTGTTATAAAGTTTAATTTTGTTGTACATTTTTCTTAGGAGGCCCATTTAGAATCTCGTTACCTCTAATGGTTTTGGAAAATAACAATAATGACTTGGCAACACAAGTGACGTTGCACGACCAGGGCCTACCATTGCATTTGTGGGCATAGGCATGCAACACAGTGGTACATGTGTGGAACCGTTGTCCTCATAGGATACTTGGCATGAGTACACTTGAAGAGGATTTTACTGGTAAGAAACCTGATGTTTCATATTTTAAGATTTTTGGCTCATTTGTTTATGTGCATGTGACCAAAGACGCTAGGAAGAAGTTGGAACCAACAACTGAGATTGGGATATTTTTGGGGTACACTGAAACTCCCCACAACTATCAAGTGTATTTTCGAGATAGCAGAATGACTGTTGTGTGATGGGATATAAAATTTGATGAGGAGAAAATCACACGGTTGTCCCTTGAGAGGGAGATGGAATTGCATCCAGAGGAAGAACTGTTGGTTCCCAAGAATGAACCTCAAGATGTGGATAAGCCACATGCAGAGGATCGTTGAGTGGAAGAAAAAACTCATGCAGAGACATCCATCAGAAATGGAAGAAGGCACACCATGGAAGCTGATAGATTGAGACTTGATGCAACAGAGAATGTAGGAGCCCCTACTTCACTACGCATATAGAGACAATCTCCTAATAGGTTTATTGGATACATGGATCTTATGAGAAAATGTATTGTGACTAAACCATATTCCTTTGAGGAAGCAGTGCAGCAACCAACTGGGGTTGATGATATGGTAGAGGAGTATGAATCCATTTTCAAGAACAGTGCATGGGATATAGTCCCAAGGCCAGTCGAAAAATCATTGGTTATATCTAGATGGATATACAAGGTAAATCAAGTTGTTGATGGGAGTGTGGAGAAGTACAAGGCCAAATTTGTGGCTCGGGGATTCTCACAAATTGAGGGGATTGACTATGAAGAGACCTTTGCACCAGTCACAAGGTATTCTTCCATCAGATCTATCCTTACACTCTCACCGCAGATGGGGTGGTGCATTCATCAGATGGATGTGAAAACTGTGTTCCTCAATGGAGTTATTGAAGAGGAAGTGTACATAGAGTAGCCAGAAGGTTTCAAAATCTTTGACAGTGACTCACATGTGTGCCGACTCAAGAGAAAATTGTATGGGCTAAAGCAAGCACCTCCGTGCTCGTGTACACTCGTATCGACAACTATTTCATCGGTTGGGCTTTACCAAAAAAAGTGAAGCAATGCAAACCTATACCAGATTGTGTTTGATGGTAAGATTTTGATTATTGTACTTTTATGTAGATGATCTAATATTGACAGGTGATGAGCAACTGATACTTTCTTGCAAAGAGGACCTTGCAAGAGAGTTCAAAATGAAGGACATGGGACTTCTTCACTATTTCCTTGGTTTGGAAATACGGCAGCGAGATGGTGAAATTTTTGTTTCTCAAGGAAAACATGCCAAAGAGATACTGGGTAAGTTTCACATGGAGAGATGTAAACCCATGGAGACTCCTCTTCCAGGAAATTGGAGGAAAGAGGATGCTACTTCACGAGAAGTAGTGGATGCTACCATCTGCTGCAGTTGCAGGTTCACCAATGTATTTGGCAGAACACGAGACCGCATTTGCTGGCCGCTAACCGATGAGGTCACATGGTTAAGCCTATATGTATGTGCCTTGTCTCAGACAAGACCTGAAATTGCATTTGTTGTGGGAATGTTGGGACGATATCAGAGTAATCCAGGTTTATACCACTGGAGAGCTACAAAGAAAGTAATGAGGTACCTTCAAGGAACCAAAAACTACATGCTTATGTATAGACGGACGGACAACTTGGATGTGATTGGCTACTCAGATTCTGACTTTGCTCGATGTGTTGATTCACGCAAATCAACACCAGGATACATTTTTATGATGGCCGGTGGAGCTATATCATGGAGGAGTGCCAAGCAGACCTTGATTGCCACTTCCACTATGGAAGCCGAGTTTGTCTCCTATTTTGAGGCTACTTTACAAGGTGTATGGCTTAAGAGTTTCATTTCTGGGCTTAGAATTATGGATTCTATTTCTAAGCCATTGAGAATGTATTGCGACAATTCAGCTGTTGTTTTTATGGCTAAGAACAACAAAAGTGGGAGTCGAAATAAACACATCGACATTAAGTATTTAGCTATAAGGGAATGTGTTAAAGAAAAGAAAGTGGTCATTGAGCACATTAGCACTGAGTTGATGATCGTTGATCCTTTGACTAAGGGCATGCCACCATTTAAATTCAAGGATCATGTAATGAATATGGGACTTGGTTCCATTATGTAGTTTCTCATTGTATGAACAATGTTATTTTTAATGAAATTCTTAATTATTGTGATGTTTTTCTCATATTTATGTGCACCTTAATTTGATTTGAGAGAATTCATTTGTGTAGGACCAAGAATAAACATAGGGTTTATTCATTAAGAAATTGTTGCCACATACATTTTAATAGAAATAAATACATAGTAATACATGGAAGATAATACTCGTCATTAGAGGACTTATCGCCATGATTCATGTATCTATTACTTAATACATATTTTCAATGGGTTTTAAGATGAGACATTAAGATTGGAAGTATGGACCAAGTGGGAGAATGTTAAGCTCCCTCTCCCAACGTGTGATTTCTGGAAACTGATTTGCAGTTGTTTCCTTAAATTATGGAAACCAACTGCAGTTATTTCCTTAAATTAGGAAATCAAATAAAGTTAATTAATTTCTTTTTGGGAGCTTCTGAAGTGATCTGTTACTCCCATTGCAGTTATTTAGTCCGTTACTCCCATTATAGTTATCTACCATGATTTGTGGAACACTTAATGAATAGCCAACATAAGCTTGATGGAAGCTTGGCTATAAATTATTCTGTTTGGTCCCCAAGCTCATGAACTTAATCCCCTTCAGCCTTACACCATCAAGTTAGAGTGAGGAGAGCTTGGAAGTGCCTTCATATTTTCTTTAGTGTTGGTGTTGAGGACGCAGTGCTGTGTAGTGGCTACGTTAAGGAGGCTTTGTTGCAGAAAAGTGAATGTGGAGAAGAAATCTTGAGGCTCTGGCTGCTGCATTATAGTTTTATTAAAGTCTTTTTCGTTTCCTTGAAGAATTTGTAATAAACCATTCATTGGAGCACTTCTTGGAGCGTTGATCTTTGTGCAGATTTCATCTCTGCAAAATTACTTTTTCTATGTAGTATAATTCATCAATGGCTGGAGGTATTATTTAATGGGAAATTTTAAGTTTTAAGTTTTAATTTTCGATTCCTTTTAAGTATTTATTCCGCATTTTGAATCGTTATTTTTGCTAACAATATTTTCCCTCAGCATTTTACAAAGGAAGAACCTGCTTCAAATTCCAAGATGTGCTTACATGTTTACAACAATCCAACTATATGGGTGGCTACATTTTAGCCACAATCCATGGACGAGTAGTGATGGCCTCAAATTGGGGTTTTCAGATACCATGCAATGATTGGACCTTTTGGGATCATTCTACAACCCAGGCCACCATTGAAATTGGTACCTTGAAGGATTTAATATCTTTCCACCCTGTAGAGTTTAACCAAAACACAACACTGAGTCTAATACGAATTTAATATCTTATCATATAGTAAATTTCCCATAGTTCTTCAAAGTGAGACTGCATCCAACTATCCTTAAAGGTTTTACCCAATCCCTTCAGTCTCAATCCACAAGTCTATGGACAATTTGAAATCTTTTATCGCAACAACTTTTTAACATTGAATCATTGATATTTCAAGGCATTTCATATTTCATATCTTATCAATTTACTCTTTTGCAGCTAAAAAATTCAGTCTCAATCCAAAATCCACAAGTCTATGGACAATTTGATATATTTTATCGCAACAAATTTTTAACATTGAATCATTGATCATTCAAGGCATTTCATATTTCATATCTTATCAATTTAGTCTTTTGAAACTAATAAAATTGCCCATTGTCCATGGTTCTTTGAAGTGAGACTGGACCAATTTTTCCATTCAGAATGTAAAGTACTCATTAATATAAAACAATCTCTCTCCAGAAAACAACTATGGACAATTTGATATCTTTCAAAATAGAAATACTATAATTAAGATGAAAACATAAAATTGAAATTGATGCCTCTAGGAATTACTATATCTCTAAGCAAAAACCTAATACATAATTATGAGATTGGTACTTCCAATTAGTTATGATCTCTCTGGGAAGCCCAAAGAAAGAGAAGAAGAAAAGTAGTTGGGATTGCAAAGGCTACCACTTATAGTCTCGATACCATTACGAGTATCATATCGGAAAATATCGAATAGGTCTTGATGAAGTTGAACAATCATATTTATATGCATGCAATATCACTATATGTTGGGAGTGAATGGGATTAAGCATCATCAACATGCTCTACATTTTAACAATATTCCATTAAGAGCCTCTAATGACATTCCACCCATTAAATCAACAAAGCTTACCAGTGATATACTATAAGTTGAAGGTTGTAATTTGTAATTCATTTTTGTTTAGAATTTTGAATCTACAGTTCCACTATTTAAAAATTTATTATTACCTCATCAAAAATGTGACTAAGGATTTTTAGGGTCTATGAATTAACCCATAAAGTAAAAATTGCAATCACTGCAGTCGTTGTCTAAAAATCAAAGAGTTTTTATTTACCTAATTTCAACAAGGTTGGGACATTTTAATTAACCTACCTCGTAGGAAAACTATCAAAGTCTACATGCTCAAATCACCCTCTCTCATGATGCATTTAATTTCCCTAGTTGGTGTATTTAACCTACGTTGTTGGGATAAACTATAAAACTCTACGTATTTAAATAATCATTTGTCAGCTCCACCATTTATGAAGGTAGTTGTCACATACACAAGGATTTATTAATGGGTTGAATTAGCATATTTATCAAGGTAGTTGACACACACTAAAAAATTGATGGATGGATTGCATTAACTTATTTAGAAACTTATTGCACATTGGGATAGTATATAAATTTTTGAATTTTTGTCATGTCAAGAAAATTATTTTTTTAGAAACACAATTTTTAGTTTTTCTTATTGATATTGTAGAGAGCATAAAAAAGGCCAAAACAAATAAGAAACATAAGGGAGAATATTAGAGACACATGGCTAGCACCCATAGTGATTTGATACTTGGATTATTAATACACTTCATAATGAGTTGACATCGTGCATATTTGTACAAATTATGTGATCTATTTCTTATGGATTTGTTCTAGCATGGGATCACAACTTAGCCACGAACATCTAAAATTAACATTATCCTCTAACAACTCTCAATGTTTATTTTGGGGACAACAATGGTTTATAGACTTTAGATACATATATAAATAAGTTGTGATTATGTCAAAGACTCCCCTTTACCAAAACTTCTTTCAAACATGCGAATATTCTATCCTAAAATAATTGGTCTTTTACCAAAATTTTAAGGTGTTCATAGAGACTATTATGGAGCATAAAATTACCAATTGTAGGACTTCAAGTCTCCTTTTCTGAGCCTCCAAATATGTATCTTGAAACTTGGTCAACTAGGATGAATATCTATTAGGCCATAAGGTCATACCTAGCAAAGGAACACGTCTTGGAAGGTTATTTGAAAAATGAATTCCAGATTTAAGTAGATTTGAAGGAGCTCATTGACTACAAGTTGAGTCTTCTGTGTAGAAGAATTTTCCTATGGAAATCATAATACAAACAAGATCAAGGTTTTTTTCTAGACAGGGTATACACTAGTTTCGCTGACATGAGCCCTCGCTCATGACAGGTGGAAGGAGGTGGCTCACGTGCCAGCTGCATGGCTCCCTCCTCTCTTCATGTGGTTGCCCCAACCTTTATTTCACCACCCTCTCCCTCTGCTCGAACTTTTAATCCCCCGCCTCACTTGTCGTCAACATTCAAAGGTGCAATGTTCTCTCAAGCTTTGAACCCTCCCCATTTGCTCAAAATTTTAATCCCCCGCCTCACTTGTTGTCGACATTCAAAGGTGCAATGTTCTCTCAAGCTTTGAATCCTCCCATACTGATTCGAATTTATGTAGGAACACAATGAAATATAGAAATAAACATAAAAGAAAAGATGTAATAGAAATAAAACTTCATTTCATTAATAACAAATAACTGAAATATGCTTATAGGTAGAATGGAAATAAACTAGCTAGGGCGCTAGTAGCTTATCTCTAAGAAGGGATGTGGCAACTAAAAGCCTTTGAAATGTGTTAAAATGAGGCTCTAGGGCCTGTTTATTATTGAGAAATAATGGAAAACCCTAAACATCCAAAAATCTAACCATAGGAGATGAAGCGCCAAAAATATGGGCCCCGTTTGGGTAAACTACTACATCAATCTTCCTAGGGATGTAAATTTGGCATACGATCTCTGTTTGATGCGCACAATACCTCGTTAGAAATATATCTCCAATGAATACAACTTTTGATGTGAACAACATCGAAGGAACTTCCATGTTGCTCCAGGTTTTTCCAAAAAACGTCATTTAGGGCCTCAAAACGGCTCCAGAAGTTCAGGACTCAAAAAGTTGCTAAAAATAGTAAATTGTGCTACAATTAAGGAAACTAAAAAACTAAAAGAAGTAATGGTGGGGCCCCAATTGGAATAGGAAGGTGGCCACGAACATCCACCTGGATCATTCCTCCCCCTTAGGAAGCGATGGTCCCCATTGAGTTGAGTTCCTCCATGAGATGAAGAAACTTCTGCTGAACTTGGTCCTTGGTGAACCATTTGCCTTGGTGCAGGAGTTGGCGAGAGTTGACAACCTGATATAGTTGGATATTTTGCTGGCGAGTGTTCTTGATTTGCATGTCCATGATACGATCCGTGGTGTCTTGTTCCATGCAGTCTGTGTTTAACTTTATTGGCATGAGTTGTTCTGCAATGTCGGAGGTGTCCAGTAGAGGTGGGAAGTAGGGCCAGAGGCGGTCCACATTGAAAAATGGGTGCAAACCAAGGAATAGTGGAATACTAAGCTCAAAGGAATTGTACCCTATAGCCTTGGTGATGGTTTACGACCCATATCAGAGTGGGCAAAGCTTGCGATGGGGTCCATCGAGTCACTCCTTCTGAAAATGTAGCCACACTTTGTCGCCCACCTAGCAGTTGTGTGGCACCCGATGTTGATCATGTCATTTCTTGTACTTAGCATTGGCTCTATCCAATATTTCATGAACTTGTTGATGGATGTGTTGAATTTGCTTAATGAGGTTGTTCGCCTTGTTAGCTTCAGACTGGACATAAGCCGAATCGGCCTTAGTAGTCACAAATGGCATGGCTACGTCAATGGGACATAGTGGTTGTAATCCCAAGCCCATCTAAAAGGGGTCGTGGCCGATTGAGTTGTGGAGAACCCAGTTATAACTATGTTGTACATAGGGAAGCCTCTCATCCCATGTGCGTAGATGCTTTGAATTGTACATTCGTAGAATGTGTATGATCATCTTGTTGACAACCTCTGTCTAGCTATCAGTTTGGGGACGAAAAGTTGTGGACTTGGTGAGCTTGGTGTGCAGCATTGACCAGAGGTTGGACCAAAATGTGCTGAGGAATTAGTTGTCTCGATCTTAGATGATAGACTGTGGGATCCCAAAGTGAACCCACACTCGTTCAAAGAAGATTTTAGTAGTGGCTTTTGTTGTGATATTGTTCTTGCAGGCCGCAATAATGGCCATCTTCGAGAATCTATTGACAACCACGAAAACATAGTCGTTTCCATGCTTAGTAGAAGGAAGGCCCGACATGTAATCCATGGAGATGGATTCCCAAGGTCAACTCGGGGTAGGTAGCGGAGTATAGAGGCCTTTCTTCTTGATGGTCGGTTTGGAAATAGCGCAAGCAGTGTAGGATCTGATGTACTTCCCGACATCCCGTCAAAGGCTCAACCAATGGAAATACTTATGTAGTACTGACACTGTTTTCTTGACCCCGAAATTCCCAACAACCCTACTGTAATGTGCTTCCCAAATAATATTGGAACACTCACTTGAAGGAACACAAAGGTGTCCCAGGTGACATAACATTGCACCCTAGAGGTGAAAATTTGGAACTTGCATACCCTCCTAGAGTGTCTTGTAAGTGTGGCTGAATTCTGGATCACTCTTGTATAGAAGTGGCCAATTAGAAGTCTCATGCCCATAAGAGTTGAGAATGGTGGTTAGAGTCACCATCGGTGGTCGACTGATGTAGTCTGCAACATTATTCCTAACATTATTTGTGCTTCCCTTCTTGTACTTGATATTCAAATGAAATTGTTGCAGATATGTGGACCACTCTTGATGGCGATCGTTCTGCAACTTCCCTTACATCTATATGAACTGCAGGGGTCGGTGCTATGTGTGGATGACCATTTCCTTCCCCAAAATGTAATGCTTCCATTGTCGAAAAGCCTGCACAATGGAATACATTTCTTTGTCATAAGTGAGATACTTGCGGACTATGTCAGATAATGTCTCACTGTGATATGCCACTGGGTGCCCCTGTTGAGTAAGAACTGCCCCAATAGCATAGTCAGAGGCATCTATCTTGATTTAAAATGGTTGTTGCAAGTCTAGTAATGTGAGAACTGGGGTAGAGTAGAGATGATGTTTCAATTATACAGAAACCTTCTATTGAGATTCTGGCCAAAAGAAATTTTCTTTCGCTCCTCCCTTGGTGACTTGACTCAAGGGACAAGTGATGTGAGGGAATCTCAACACGAAAATGTTGTAGAAATTAGTAAGACCCAAAAAGATGCGAAGCTCTGTTAGAGTGGTTGGGGCTAACCAATCTCGAATGACTTGGATCTTGGTTGGATCCACATGCACCCCTCACTCATCAATAATATATCACAACTACTAAACCTTGATCTTGCCAAAAGTGAACTTCTCCAAATTGGTACAAAAATTCTGTTGCCACAATTTTTGAAGGACTTGTCATATGTGGTGGAAGTGGTCTTCCCAAGTTTGGCTGAAGATCAAGATGTAGTCCAAGTACACTACTACAAATAATTTGGTGAATCGCTACAAGATGTCGTCTATCAGCCTCATGAAGGTTGCAATAGCATTCGTCAACCTGAAAGTCATGACTAACCATTCGAAAAATCCCTCCTTGGATTTGAAGGCAGTCTTCCACACATCAAAGGGTTCGATTGGTACCTGGTGATACTCGGACTTCAAGTCGATCTTGCTGAAATATTTCACCCCTTTGAGTTGTTCTAGAAGGTCATCAATCCATGGGATTGGGTACCTATTCCGAACAGTGATTGGAGGGCCAGAGATTAATACAGATTCTCTTCTTGATAATTACTTGTGGGCTTACTTGAGTTATTTATGTATTTCCTTATTTAGCCTATTTAATCTTTCATCAAGTCAATTATCAAAATACACAAGACACACAAATTAGGCTCCTAGAGCCAGGGAAAAACCTCTTCCTCTTGGAGAGGAAAACCCACGAGAAATTATTCTTATAGATCTTCAAATGACAAGTACCATAACCCAGACTTAGACCCTTGACCTATGAATGTTCCAAGACCTTGTTACTTCTTCTTTGATGATCTTCCATGCTGATATTTATTTCTTGCACCAGTATGTATTGTCCTTTCTTTTATTAAATGTGAGAGGGAAGGTAAATCCTAGATTTACCTTCCTCTATTTTCTTATCCAATAGTGACCCTTAATTTTTCACATCCACTTTAGATATTAATATTGAAAACATGATTCTGTCATTGGAGAGATTGCCCAAATCTCTTCTTCAAAACTTGACAACAACATTCATTCACATCATAGTAAATCACATACATCATGGTGATCCGTAATTCTTCCTATACTTACCACTATTCCACCTCAGAAAAAAATGACACTTATTGACTGTAATATTACACAGAGAAATCCACCCTTCAGATCCACATTGTATTCACAGGTAGGTACATGACAATTTAGACTTTGTTAAACTTGTTAACATCTCAGATAATGTCCACACTAAAACATTGCAATTGCCTTCAAACTCCACATTTCAATTTTTTGTAAACTCAAAGAGAATCTGCACTTTGTCACAGGTATGATCCACACTTTTATCATAGGTATAGTCCGCACTTCTTCACATGTATACTCTGCACTTTATAATATGTATTATCCGCACTTCTTTATATGTATAATCCGCATTGTATTACATGTATTTTCTGCACTTCTTATTACAGAGATCACCGAAAAACATTATTTGAATGAGCCGCAGGACATAGGTATATATAAGCACATATTTACTATTTTGAGGCCAACCATATTCATAGATTTTAGGCTGACTCATTCAGCAGTTTGAAGGCCGACTTGTAGCATATCATAAGTGATTGAATTCCAGCGTTGGTGAGGGCTATTACAAGCCATTCTTCCACAAGGTTTTGACAAGGTCTTGGAGCATTTTCTAGACTAGACCCTTCATATGAAAGACACTTAGTTATATTTATTCCTAGAAGACACAAACCCTAATAGACATCAAGAATAAGTCTATTTAATCTATAATAAACTCTTGCTCATGAAACCCATGAAGCAAGTACAAAATACAATTTATTATCTTTGTCTTCTTCTTTACATAAAATACATAATTACATAGTCAATATGAAGATTGACCTAGTTACACTTTTCAACACTCCCTCTTAACTAGGGAGGTATTCATACAGGTACATGGTCACTTTCAAATTGAAGAATCGCAGAAGAAGAATCAAATTGGTAAACGCATATGTATAGCATCATATCAACCGTCATTGTCCTAGTGCAAGGCCTTGACTAACATCCCCATCTCTCAATGAGACAATGGGCTTCAATGTTGGTGAGACACATGACTTATAGACACTATATTCATTGTCTCTCCAAGGTACATACTGCACCCAAGTGTTCCCAAAGTATGACCTTCTTGGACTATCCTTCTCTTGGGTAGCTAGCCCTCAAAGAATATCGGTCCCCGACTACTCTTATCTTGAATGCCGTAACACACTCTAAAAGAGTATCGAATGCCAGATGATTACCAAATCCTCCATTCTGTCTTCCCAAGTGAAGACCAGAATGATGTGTCTACCTCTCCCTTTCAGCCAGGGAGGATCTATTCCACAAGGGAATGTACTCATTCCTGCATAAAGAATTTACCTAAGTTCATTCTTAGGAATTACCCAGTTTCTTCCAAGTAAGAAACTGATTACCAGGCTCCCTCTCAATCAAGGACCTACAACAATAATGGTGAGACATCTAGCTACTCATGAAGAATTCCTCCCTTCGGTGTCATGGATTTCGATATTGAGGAGTCTTCAACTTTGGCTCCATAGGGCACAAATCATCCATAACTTTCATTCATGAGTCATGTCATCTACCAGAAAGTGATTCATCTGTCTTTCTCATCTGGTTCATCATTATTCCATGTTGCTTTCCTTTGAATCATCTCCAAGGATCATACATCCTTTCTCATGATTAGCAACCCTACAAAAATTCATCTTGATAAACATATACATATGAACTTTTAAAACAAAATTTGCCTCAGTGATGATCTTTCACCATGACATCTTCTTGTAGGCATCGACATCCTTTATTCAGATTGACACATCTCCTAATGATATGTTTTGTCAAGGGTCTTCTTATTTACCAGACTTTTGTCAGAGTCTACATATCCTCCTAGGAGATATCCTAGTCACATCTCCTTGGCTTCCGGATGATAACTGCCTCCTGACATGATTACATTTCAATATCTCTTCCTTTCTACACATTATCAGTTCCCAAGAACTTACAATTTTTCTAGATTCTCATTCATATACAACCACCTCATATTTTATGAGGACATATTATGTTGATTTCATTTGTTAGTGCACCCATAGATACTCCTCCATAGATCATACTTCTAAATACAAAAGTCCATTACCCGCAACCATAGGCCATGGATTCACATTATCCAGTGTGGACACATAAATATATATATACCTCATAACTTTTTAACTAAGCCGTCCTGTAGCAGCTTTTATAGAATGAAGAGCTCCATTCCCTTGACTTGCTCCATCAGTGTGTCATCACAGCCCAGAATTTTGTTTCCATGATTACCCTTGATCTTGATAACTACATTCCATTAGTAATGTTATCAAAGAGGTTTTCTTGGAGCTCCTACCATGCTTCGATAAGGATGCTGCACTACTTACTATCATACAACCAACAAAAATCACCTAAGGTAGAATATGATCTCAATTGTAGTGGAGATCCCTCGCTTCTTCTTTCTTATATTTATTTACATCAGGTTATTCCCTCATTTCATAGACATGGGCTTCTTCCCTTTTTCTCTTGTCCTTTTCAGATTAATTACAATTTCTATTATAATGCCCAAGTTAATCATATCCAAGGCATCGTGCTTTATCCATAGTTCTTATTTTACTATGAGGACCAAAACTTACTGAATATTCCTTTCTTCCTAGACATGGTTGCAAAGGCTTGATTCTGTTCACTTGATCTTGTAACGACTTTGGCTTTCAATATTGTTTCCTATATTTGACATAGAAACCCTAAATCATGGAATGGTGTGGCTTCTATATTCCCGTATAATCCTAAAGTGAAGTTTCCCCATTCTCCTGGAAAATAATTTAGCACGACTGAAGTCATCTCAGATTCAAACATCACTTCTCCTAGTTCTTGCAGTTGATCAAAGAGATTGCTTCTCCTGCAGTACTCACAGAGAAAAGCTCCACCAATTTCTCATATATTCCTTTTGATGATTTGATACATTAGAGGTGAGAGAGTATTTTGTGGATTCTGTAAGAATCCTTTGGGCTCTTATATCTCCCTTCATGTATTTGGTATGAATTTTTTGTCCTTGTCTTCCATGCAGGAAAGTTTGAAACCCTAACTAGTTTGATGCTTTCTTTGCACATAAGACATTTTGATAGATTTAGTTAAAGTCATAGATACTTACTTGAGTAAGTGACTTTCTCCTTTAGTAGCTTCCTTGATGAGGAAGTTAGGAGCTTCTTCTTAGATAGAAAACTTCAATCTAGGTGATCTTGGATCCTTGATGGTAAATGATGTCTTCAAAAGATGTTGGCTTCTTCTACCAATGTCTTGAATGTAAATCTTTGATGGAAAAGATTACTTACTTGAATGAGTTGATATAGCTAGAGAGTCTTCCTTGCAAACTGATTTGATTCTTCAACCCAAACTTTGATCTTTGCTTCATGTAGTGTCTCCTTTGTCAAGCAACCCTTGCATTCAACACCTTAGCTCTGATACCATGTTGAGAATTTGGAGGGATGGAGATTAATAGAAATTATCTTCATGATAATTGCTTGGGAGATTACTTGAGTTATTTATGTCTTCTCTTCTTTAGCTTATTTAATCTTTCATCAAGTCAATTATAAAAATACATGAGACACACAAATTAGGTTCCTAGAGTCAGGGAAAAACATCTCCCTCTTGGAGAGGAAAACCCACGAGAAATTCTTCTTTTAGATCTTCAAATGACAAGTACCATGACCCAAACTTAGACCCTTGACCTATGAATGCTTCCAAGACCTTGTTACTTCTTCTTTGACGATCTTCCATGCTGATCTTTCTTTATTGCATTAGTCTGTACTGTCCTTTCTTTTATTAACTGTGAGAGGGAAGGTAAATCCTAGATTTACCTTCCTCTCTTTTCTTATCCAGCCATGACCCTTAATTTTTCACATCCACTTTAGATATTCATATTGCAAACCTGATTCTGTCCTTAGAGAGGTTTCTCGAATCTCTTCTTCCAAACTTTACAGCAACATCCATTCGCATCATAGTAAATCACATGCATCATGGTGATTCATAATTCTTCCTATACTTACCACTGTTCCACCTTAGATAAAAACAACACTTATTGACTACACTATTACACAAAGAATTTCACCCTTCAGATCTGCATTGTATTCATAGGTAGGTACATGAGAGTTTAGACTTCTTTACACTTGTTAACATATCAGATAATATCTGCACTAAAACACTAAAATTGACTTCAAACTCCACATTTAATTTCTGTGTAAACTCAAAGAGAATTCACACTTTGTCACAAGTACGATCCACACTTTTATCACAGGTATCGTCTGCATAGGTATAATCTAAAATCTGTCATATGTATTATCCACAATTCTTTATATGTATAATATGCACTGTATTACATGTATTGTCCTCACTTCTTATTATAGAGATCACTAAAAAAATTATGTGAATGAGCCGTAGGACATAGGTATATATAGAGACATATTTACTGTTTTGAGGCCGACCATACTTATAGATTTTAGGCTGACTCATCCAACAGTTTGAAGGCCAACTTGTAGCGTATCATAAGTGCTTAACTTCCAACATTGGTGAGGGCTATTACAAGCCATTCTTCCACAAGGTTTTTACAAGGTCTTGGAGCATTCTCTAACTAGACCCTGCATATGAAAGACACTTAATTATATTTATTCCTAGAAGACACAAACCCTAATAGACATCAAGAAGAAGTCTATTTAATCTATAATAAACTCTTGCTCATGAAACCCATGAAGCAAGTACAAAATACATTTTATTATCTTTGTCTTCTTCTTTACATAAAATACATAATTACATAGTCAATATGAAGACCGACCTAGTTACACTTTTCAACACATGTTCAACACTTGGTAGTCAATACAGAGTCTCCAAGTCCCATCCTTCTTCTGCACCAAGATGATCGTGCTCCCACAGGGCGATGAAATTGACCAGATGTGACCTTTCTGCAGCAACTCCTGAATTTGCCTCTTGATTTCATCATTATCCATAAAAAAACACCGATAGATTGGTCCATTGGGTAGCAGTGCACCTGGGGTCAAATCGATGGGGTGCTTGACCTGACAGTGTAGAGGCACCCCTACGGGTGAGGTGAAGATGTCCCTGTACTCCTCCACAACCTTGTTAATTTTTTGTTATCGTATGGAGGAGCCCTATCTGGAGGTTGTGGCCATAATCTTCTTCTTGCCCTGAGGACAAATCATCAGGAAAACAAATTTCCCGGTTTTGGAAATGAGCTTACTGCATTGTTTTGCAGTAACCAAAGAGATAGCAACAGGCGGTTGTACCTTTGATATCCTGTACAACATATTTCCTAAAGTAACAATAACAACATGAGGTCAAGATTCATACACAACATGTCGCTTCCACAAGTAGGGTTGGCCCAATAATACATCACAAAAATCAAGAGGAGCAATGTCAAATAATACCTCATCCATGAAGGGCTTGATGTTGTAGGGAAGGCGACGTTGCTGGTTGGCGTGGAGATCCCATCCTTGGTGAAGCCACCCAATGGTGTACGACTGTGGGTGTGCTGTGGTCAGCAAGCCCAACCGCTTCATGACCTCTACTGAAATGAGGTTCTTTTATCTCCCACTATCGACAATGAATTGTAACGGGGAACCATTTACCCACATTTGGGAGTGGCAGAGACGCTCCTCCTCCTATGGATCTTTCAATTCCTCCTTCTCAATCTTCGTGGTGGCAACGGTGGCGTTGGGCTCCGCATCGATAATCTTCTTCCCTTTTTCATTCCCCTTGTTTGGTTTTTATTCATAGTCGGAGCATGCATCTGAATCATAAGCCTTCATCTCGGCCACCAGTGACTGCTTGGCCCGACACTCGTGTTGTGAGTGGAGTTCTTATGGAACTCACACCACTTCACCGTGCCCTTCTTCGGCTTCGTGGTGTTTTTCTTTGATTATGTCTTTGAAAGGTTGTCTTTCACCACCATGCCTTGGCTTTGTCCTTTTTTCCGCGTTTTGGGGGCACCTTTCCCTTGCTTTTGATTCGCAGATCCAAAGTCTCGTTTCTTCTGTTTGAATTTTTTCTCAATCTTGGTAGCATACCGGTATGTTGTACCAAGAGAGGAGATGTCGAGGAACTCCATTTCATCCTGAATGTATATGTGCATACAACTATGGTACTTCAACACCAAATGTTTCTTCAAATATTTGATACACAACTTTGTGCACAGGGTCTGGAACAGATTCGTCCGCTCATGCAATCTTGATCCCTTTACTGCCGCAACATAGTCTATTATATGTACTTGTCATCGTAGCTCCCCACGGGATAATATTGTTCCTTGATGGCATCTCGAATATAATTACAAGTGGGTATGGCCAAGAAAATAGAGGGTTCCCCCTCTTCCTTTTTCTCACTGTAGGTTTCCCACCAGTCCTTAACATGGGGGATGACTTTGAGGAGTGCAAAAATAATCTTCTCCTAGTCGGAAAAGTCATGAAATGAGAAATATCATTCTAATAGATTCAACCATATGTCTACAATTTCTGCATCTATTTATCCCTCAAATATGGGAATGTCAAAGCTTACTTGTACCTTAGAAGGAGTGGTGCCTCCAGAGTGACTGCTGGATGTAGATGCACCGCCAATGGGTAGTCGTTGAAGGATCTGGGAAAAGTTATAGATCATCGCGTTCCTCTATTTCTTGAGGGCCTCCTTGAGCAATATTTTGATAGGATCTCCTGCTCCCTCATATTTCTTTTCTTCCCCCATGGGCGATCGTCGGGGTTTGCAAGGCTGATCTTGCAAAGGTTTAACTAGATTGAGCCCTAACTCCTTATAACCCAACCTCGTTGGGGACATACAAAGAAGTATCATGAAAGAGAAGGTCGCTTCGATACCACTGGTTCGGATTTATGCAGGAACACAATGAAATACAGAAATACACATAAAAGAAGAGATGCAGAAGAAACAAAATTTCATTTCATTAATAAAAAATAACTGAAATATGCTTATAGGCAGAATGGAAATAAACTAGCTAGGGTGCTAGTAGCTTATCTCTGAGAAGATATTTGGCGGCTACAAGCCTCTGAACTGTGTTAAAATGAGCCTCGAGGGCCTATTTATTATTTAGAAACAATGGAAAACACTAAACATCCAAAAACCTAACCCTAGGAGATGAAGCACCAAAACTATGGGCCCCGTTTGGGTAAATTGGTACATCAATCTTCTCAGGGACGTAACTTTGGCATATGATCTCAGTTTGACAAACAAAATACCTCAATAGAAAGATCTATCCAAGGACTACAACATTTTGTGTGAGAAACATCAAAGAAACTTCCATGTTTCTCCTGGTTGTTCAAAAAAATGTCATTTAGGGCCTCAAAACGACTCCGGAAGTTCAGGACCCAAAATCTGCTAAAAATAGTAAATTTTGCTACAATTAAGGAAACTAAAAAATTGAAATAATAAATGGTGGGTCCCCAAGTGGAATAGGCAGGTGGCCACCAATATCCACCTAGATCACCTACACCATTGTAGGAAAAGCAGGTGTATTAGACATTGACAAAAAGTGGTTAGTTTATTAATGGGGAAAGAAATTTCCCTTTTGCACATGATAGAGTGTGAAGGGAAAATTATTATGGGACAATTTAGGATAAGGGTCTATTTTTTTTTACTTTTAGACAATGGGTATCCTCCTTATGGCATCTGTTCTTAAACTATGATCCTGTTGTAGATAAAATGGCTTGTAGATGGATGGAATTTGTCTTGAGAGGAGAAAATTTGTGTGCTTATTATTGAGAAGAAATGGGCTTGGGGAATTAAGGGCTTTCTATTAAAGCTTCAGGAAATTTATTTTTACCCTCAAAAGGATCCAATGGAGAAACTAAGGGTTTGGGCAATACTTCCCGACCTTCCTCTCCACTTCTGGGGGATGGGTGTACGTTCATAATGGATGGTATAACAAAGAGGACAAGCGTATAACGTGGATTTAGGTTGATATTGATCTTAGCCTTGGGATGTTAGAATTGGTGGAATTGAAAATGGAAGGGAGGGCATGGCACCTAAGGGTAGGCTATTGAAAGTTTCCCTTTAAATTCCATCGATGTCATGAAACCAAAAAATTACCAAAATATTTTTCTAGGCATGGTCCCTTTGGGCCCAGTAAGGATAAATTTGGGTTTAGGTAGAAGTCTGCAGACATGACTAGCTCAGAAGCTCGCTCGAAAGTATGTGTTAAAGAAAGTGCAAAGCCTCTTTCTTCTATTGGAGATGAGACTAATAACCCTTCTTTTGGTAAGATCTTTCCCCCTCCATGTCTTTTTTATTTACATCCCTTGTCCCCTCTATATGATCAATGTCATTCCCCATCTAAGGGGCCTCCTCAGATTCCTCCCCTTGTTCCCGTAGCCTCCCCTTAGGTCTTTAGGCTCACTGTCCATGCCCCTCCTAGCCCTAACTCCCCTTCTCCCCATATTAAGCCCCCCCCGCCCCCCTATGGGCCCCGTGTCTCGAGTTGGTGAGAAAATATATGCTCTCAGGCATGGGAAACATCTTGGGAGGAGATTAAAAGAACCATGGGAGGAGATGAAAAACTCTCATAAGTTAAGGTTATTTCCTTCAAAGGCACCTTTCTTTTATTTTATGCTCACTTCGAGTAGGAAAACATGGTTAATGGGATTAAAATGAGGAAGTATAGGTATCTGGGAGGAGATGGAAAACACCTTTCTTACCAAATACAAAGATTATTGTAAAGCAAGATAAACTAGAGATAAAATATTTAGGATGATTGAGGCCATATGAAAATTTAGAAGATCATGCTGAATATTTATAGTTCAGCTATAAACGATCAATAATATGAAAATTGGATGATGAGTTAGAGAGGAATTAATGGAGGCCTTAAATATTATAGCTAATGGAGATGTTTATCAAGTCACTTATGATGATATTAAGGAACTCTTTAAGAGCCACTCGAGGGAAAACATGAGGAAAGGTAGAGGAAAAATAAGTTCAATAACTCCTACAGCTATGAATGTTCAAGAGTAACAAATATGAGATTGGGAATTTATTAGAAGATGTGAAAACCGATATATTAAATTCATTTCATATGTAGCTAGATGCTTTGCAAAAAAAAAAAAAAAAAAAAAACAAGAAGACAATGAAAAATCTTTGGCCAGATTCTATCCTCGATGTACTAAGAAACATCTTAGGAACGAGTGTCTGTTAGTTGCATTAAAATGTTGCAACATTTGTTTTTAAAATCATGATGTTAATAGTTTTCCATAGCTTCGAGGTTCATAAGAAATATAAAAAATAGTTGATCAACATGTTGAATAAGTTTATTTTATTAGTAAGTGGAAATTTGGACAATTCTAACCACCATTTCTTGGAGGAAATCAAGATCCTCAATATTTTAATCAACCTTTGTATAATTATCAATTTAATTTGGGAGAAAATTTACCTTATTCTCAATTTTATAATAATCCACAACTCTGACAACCATTTGTCTCAAATTATTGGAATTATGAACTTCCTAACAACCAAAAATTATATTCCAATCCAGTATCTTTTCCTATGCAAGGAAATCAATGACCTACACAACAATTCAACCAATCATATCAAATTTGGTCACACCAACAATTGATTCCTTCACCACAATTACAAAATTATAACCAACCAACCAAGCCAAATAAATTACCTACTCAACCAAATCCAAATCCAAATATTAGGATGGATTAAGAAAATCAACAACTAAAATAAAATCAAGTCGTTCAATCAAGTCAACCAGCTTATACCAATGAATTTGGAGAATCTTCAAGCCTTACAACTATTGCAATCAATTTTCAAGCCACATCTTTAATATTAACACAAATTTTACAAGATCCAAAGCCATTTATGATTAAGGATGCGAGTAAAGAAAAGTAGTATGAGGAAGAAAAACATGAATATCTATTGTTAAACTTTCAAGATTTTAATCAATCATAAAATCAACAATCTAACTAGTTTCAATCTCCACCTTTGCCTAAGAGGCTTACAAATATTAAAACATCTGCACAACCAATATTTGATATTTAAGAAGAATTAAAGAATATATGTAAAAATCCCTATAATCTAAGAAATCAAAGACATATCGATTTATAACAAAGCTATAAACAATTTTTGTATTAGGAAACGGGGGAAAAAGAAATGAGATCCTCCTAATATCCAAGTAACTTGTCAATTATATGAAATTATTCTTGGAAATAATTTGAATTTAACATATGGGGATTTTGGTACCCTTGTTGTATAAGTACAAAGGGGAAAGAAATTCATTTCAAATACCCTTATTGATCTTGGAGTAGTCATTAATTTGATGACTAATGAAATTATGAGGATTTTAAATCTCCAAAATCTCACAAGGCTAAACATAAATATATTTCAAATGGCTGATATGTCTACTGTAAAGCCTAATGGTATTTTGGAAGATATAATTATCATTGTAAATTCATGGGAATATACTAGTGATTTTCTTACTTTTCTTACCAAAACCAAAATAGGTGTTTACTAAGTAATCTTAAGGCGACCTTCATTCACAATTGCAGAATCTTATATTGAATGTCATTGAGGAAATATGAAAATTTCTCAAGGAGAATCAATGAAGAAAATAATTTTATATCCTCCTACAAAATATATGAAAGATATTGAAGAACCATTATGAGTTAGAGGATGAAATGATTATCTTGATGAATATTCGACATCAATCTTTACTCTAGACAATGCATTAATTTTGAAAGAACCAACTGATGATAAACTGATTTATAATTGTATGTGATTTATTGTTGAAGTTCAACAAGAAATTGCAGCACCTACACATGTGTGAAACCAGGAGGTCCAAGAAGCACCTACACATGTGTGGGACCACAGGTCTTAGCAGCGCCTACACTGGTGTAGGCTAAATTTCGTGCATGTCTATTTTAGTTATCCCTTAATGAAGATGGACAATAAAATGTAATCTAATCTCAGAATAACTTGTAATAGTTAAATGAGTGTGATAAACTCATTTAAGTCATGCATTTCGATTTGAGGGTAGTTGGTGAGGCATGCAAAGTAATTCTAGTTTTAATAGAAATTGAAGTGCAGTGGTGCATGAGTTAATGCAGGTTGTAATCAGTTTAACTCAGTTAAGTGAGTTAAACTCAGTTGTGCTAGTTGTAAATGTTATATACACTAGTGAGAGATCAAGTGAATTAAATATTATTTAATTCACAATCAGTGATCTCACATGCAAATGAGGATTTACTATTATTAGCTACATGCATGTTAGTTCCAGTGGAGACCCAATTGAGATCTAGGTGAAAGGGATGTTGACTATCAATTGTAGGATTATTGGGTTTCCCCCATGCACCCAAAAAATCATTGGATTTCCCATGATACTCAGCGCAGTTAAGGAAGGAAAAATATCCTATTCTTTAGGTATTGCATTCATCATGAATTGCGTGAGGAAGGCAGGCTATTAATAGGGCTAAAATTGGTTAAGTATTGGTCAGTTTTTGCTGAGGACAGTGTGAGATAGATAGCTAAGTGCTGGAGACTCTTGTGAGGAGATGGAATTGTATTTGTTTCATGTATCCATGCTAAATATAAAATAGAATATAGTGGGGTTTTGAGCAGCAAGCTTTCCTCGGGGAATTATCTGTGTTGTGGTTTGATGTGATTATTTCTTTGCTTCATGTAATTGGCAATTGTGTTTAATTTCCGCAAGTGATTTGTAGAAACGATTCAACATATAGATTTAATATATTATTAGATCGGTTTGAATCCATGATATACATATATGTTGTATAATTTATACATGGTATCAGAGCACAGGAAATTACTGTAGTAAATAAGAAGCTGAGTTTGTGACTAAATAGAATTCGAATTTGCAAAAGAATTTGTTGGTGCTACAGGTGATTCAAGATCGAAATGGATTTCAATGGCTTTAGATTGGAGTATGCAATCGAGGGAAGCTCTAACTATATTTCTTGGAAAGATAGGATGGAGGCAGTACTCGAAGATAATGACTTGAAGGAATTCATTGACAATGGCATTCCTAAACCCGCTGTGACAGATGCTGCAAATCTTGATGCCTGGAAAAAGAAAGTTGCAAAGGCAAGGATGATCCTATTGGAGGGATTATGAGACCACATTGTCTCAAGTATCCATGGAAAATCGACACCATATTCTATGTGGAAAGCTTTGACGGATCTATTTCAGAGCAGCAACGACCATAGGAAATTGGTGTTGATCAAAGACAAGCTCATGAAGATCAATATGGAAAAGGACGACACCACTCCAAAATGTCTAATAAAGTTTGTCCAACATCAGGATGAGCTGGGAAGCATTGGAATAATAGTCTCATATGGTGATTTGGTGAGCCTAGCTCTTCTCGGACTTCCCAATACTTGGCACAGTTATGAAGACTCTGTAAATGGAAGGGAAAAATTTCCAGATTGGGAACGACTATGGTCGGATTTAGTGCAAGAAGATTTTAGACGAAATACTAGAGATGGATCTTCATCTAAGTATGAGGATGAAGAATATTGTGCTTTGGCTACCAAGGCAAAGAAGGGGAAAGGAAATAAATTTCATTCCAAATCTAAGTCGGGTAAAGATGGAAAGAAGCACGATATGTCCAGAGTGAAGTGTTTTCACTGTCACGAGCATGGGCATTATGCCACAAACTGTCAATAGAAGAAGAAGAAAAAGAAGGCTTCAGGATCTGCAACTGGTGAGGATTTGGCCTTGCAATTTGAGCTTGAATTCTCACTCATTGCATGCATGGTGTCAAGCGCAATGGGTTTGGTGTGGTACTTGGGTTGTGGTGCTTACTTTCACATGACGGGAGACAAGGAACTTTTCAGTAGCTTGGAGGATAAGGACCTCTAGATTCATATCGAAATGGGTGATGACAGATGGTACAGTGCTACTAGGATTGGTACTATTACCTTTTCGAGACATTCAGGTAAACCCTTTCAATTAAAATATGTAATTCATGTACCATGTAGTGAGCCCTGGTTTTGCACCAAGAGTGCTACAACTCCCAGGGGCTTCTCTACTTTACTTTATCAACATGGGGTTCGTACAAACTTGGAGGTGACAGTGCTATATACACAACAGATGCATTTTGTTCATGTCATCCTCTTCTGCTTTACGAAAGGGTGCTATTTCTTAAACTATGATAAAAACTAAAAAGTAAATTGCTGGAAGGAAATGACAGAAAGGAAACTAATTTAATGTGCAGAAAGGAAATGAAAGAAATGAAACTAATTTAATATGCATAAAAGGAAATGACTAAAAAGAAACTAAACTATATTGCTAAAAAGAAATGACATGAATGAAACTATTTAATTTGTAGAAAATGAAATGACTGAAAAGAAACTAAACTAAGTTGCACCTAGCTAGGCTAATCGGCTAAACACATCCTACTTATCCTCTAATCTATTTACCATGCTATCACGCTTCTAACCATGCAAATATTCATGATAAACTAGACTTGGCAAAGTGTGGCTTGCAGTTTGGAGGAAAACAGGCTAAATATGCTAATGGAGGGCTTGAATAGATGGGACAAGGCTTAGAGGTGTAGAAAGATGGGTTTGAACATTACTAAAGCTTTATTATAGTGCAAAAATTCTTTGGAGCGGAATAATTTGAAAAGTGAGATGGCGGAGTTGCGACGGAGGAAAAAAATGAGATATGCGATATCGCAATTGCAATATCGTAAAGTTGGAGGGATAGCGGAAATGTGGTTCGGGAGTAGGAGCGAAATGAAAAATGCGATGAGGTAAAAACAGTGAAGCGCAAAGTGAGATGGGCCAAAAGTTGCGATTTTCAATGTGGTAAAAGTTGCGAAGTGCGAAATGCGACATCACAATTCTCAATATCGCAAAGTTTGAGGGGTAGTGGAAGTGTTGTCTAGGAAAATTTGTGAAGTACAAAATGCACTGGGTGACGTGGCGGTGGGACCGATGGCAGAGTACGGAAAATATTGCAATCAGCGTTGGGAGCGGTAAGTGTTAAAGGAACCAAATAAAAAACTATGATTTGCGATTTGCGATGGGGATAAAAACTGCGAAATGCGATTGCGATAGGGATGATGTGGCAAAATGCTATAGTGATGTTGCAATCGGTGGTTGGGGGTAGTAATTCTTAAAGGAAAAAGGAAAAAAGTTTGTGAAATTTGATTGTGATGTGTGATGCAACGGAGTTATCGCAATCGACGTGTGGAAGTGGTAAGTCTTAGAAGAAAATGGGAAAAGGTTGCGAAATTCAATTGCAATGTGCGATGCGGATGAGCTATCGCAATCGACATTTGAAAATGGTAAGTCTTAAAATAAAATGGGAAAAGGTTGTGAAATGCGATTGCAATGTGTGATGTGGCAGAGCTATCACAGTCGGCATTGGAAGTGGTAAGTCTTTAAAGAAAATGGGAAAAAGTTTTTACGAAGTACGATAGCGGGAGATTCAAGGAGAAAAGGCGGAGGTCGAGTTTTAATGGTTTTTAAGTGTTTTGCATTAAAAGGGGTAAGTCAATCATGACCAATAGAAACAAAGGAATAAGGCGAGCTGAAGGGTTTAAGTTCTTTTAGGGAAAAAAGGTGGGTGTAGTAGTTAGAATAAGTGGGATAAAAAGAGGGAATGGAGGCGTAAAAACAGTGTTCAGGCCGTGAAGACAGAGATGGAAAATAAAGAGGGAAGGCCACACAAAGTTTCTCTGGGGTTTTAGAAATAATTCATACAATCAACCTACTAACTTATGCATAAATAAATAGACAAATGCGTAAAAATGCAGGGCAAAGGAAAACTGAAAAATGGTAATGCAACTCTACTTTTAATCTTAGAAACAATGAACAAAAATTAGTTTTCTGGGTCTGTGGGAAGGTTCGCCCTCCTCGAGCTCTATTGACAGAGATGAGAAGGGGGTCTTGATCCACAACTTTTTGGTTTTTCTCTTCTATTCCATTACTCACGAGCAAATGAAACCTACAACAGCACATTGAAAGAAAAACTATACAACAATGAAACATAAACAAAATTATCAGAAGCGGAACTAATGAAATGAAAAAAAGTAGAGAACAAATACAGTAAAGAGGCTGAGGCACGTGGATTAGGCCCTAAACCACAAGCCTAGCTATCTGAAACTTAAATCAGTAAAATGAAATCAATCTTCTCATTTCATAAAAGAATAGCCTCATACATTTTTGAAAGTTTGATCATTGAGTAAAATAATAAAAAGATCAATAGCTTGCAAAAAAGTTCTGACCCTTCCTAGATCTAGCTTTTCTCTACTTATTATACAGGGAAACTACCAACAACGCCCTAGAAAATAGTGATTGAGTCCACTTGATTCCAAGTAAAATATCGAGTTGCTTGGCTGCCTCTGGAACTCGAATTGCTGGAGAGAATATTTGGGGTGATTGAGTCCACTTGACCCCAAGTAAACAAAGATTGAGTGCACTCCTCTTTGAGTTGCTTGGCTTCCTCTGGAGCTCGAATTGCTGGAGAGAATATTTGGGGTGATTGAGTCCACTTGAATCCAAGTAAACAAATATTGAGCTTCTTGGCTGCCTATGGAACTCGAATTGTTGTCTCCTTCGAGTCTTTATGATAAAATACTTATAAAAATGCTTAATAATTCATGATTTTATGCACTCAACCTCATATTAGGCACTTAGAGTATGTTAGCCTTAATCACCACCTATACTAGCATCATAAAACCAAATAATAATAAAAATGCAAGAAAAAAAGATCTAATAAGGCAAAAACGTGACCATTAACCCCTCCAAATATGTCTAATGATGGAGCTCATCATCAACCCCCTACTAAATGGTTTCTAATCCTTTGAGAAACTAATCCTCCTCCTGCATTTCCTTCAATAATTTGACAACCCCCCTGATTTCTTGAGGAAGAAGTGTGGGAGTTTCCCCAAGGGGGTAAAAAACCATTATTATTTTCTGCATTCTCCTATTCTCTATCTTGTGCATCTATGTCCTTTTCATCATTCAGCCCCAACAACAAAGGTGGGATGAGCTTTAGTCCCAACCATTGGATCTTTCTGGCCTGCATGGACCTCTTGTATAATTGTGCCCTTTCCAATGTACCCCTAAGTGTTTCTGGAGTATGGTACTCCTTGTTCTTGAGGCTGTGAGGGAGGCTGTTCCATCTCCTCTGGCTAGCCATAATGCACTCATCTTCTATCTAACTCGAAAAATCATCAAATAGGACTATTACCTATGGTTGATTCTGAAGGTAGCTTTCAACTAGTGTAGAGTCCCTTTCAATCTCTCGACGGTTAAGGATGACTCCTCTTGGGTTGAATAATTCCAGTATGATATGTAAGGGTTCTCTATTTCTTCTTCTCATGACCCTCCATATATATTTATCTCTAATGTCCTCATTCATCATCCAAGATACTAAAGCCATCAACTGCATATCCCCATTGTAGGATTGGGGTCCCAAGTATCCAGATTTTTCAGCACAAGGTTATGCACATAAAACTCTTCCATCTTTTCCTGATCAACCATGTTAGCTTGTTGTAGAAATCCATGAATTTCCTACAATATTGGAAAGGTAGGGATCCATGGGAGGATAGAGTTTTGATTTGGAGTAGGAGCCATTTCTCCTTGAGGTACACAACATAATAGTTAGAAGGGAATTTGTGTTGAAGGGATTCTATGCATAAGTCTGCCATGGTGGCTAATTGCTGCCCTTTTTGCTGCAATTTCTCCTTCAGTGCTACATTATTTACCTGTGCCTTCTGCAACTTCTCCTTCAGAACCGTTTCTTTGATTCTTTCCTCCTCCCTTGATGATTCTTCAATGATAGATGGGCTCGTGGGAGGAGTTTTTTTCTCTCTCTGACTTATCCCCTGACTCTTGTCATCTCTAAAATACATAAAGGTCTGCCTTTCTCTCTTTGCGCTCAGAGGAGCTAAGGTGGAAACTACCTCTTTGTCTTGAGGGGATGTGGTGCTATGTTGTGGGTCTTCTTCTTGTTCACTTTCTTCTACCTTATGAATTCTGTCTCTGTTTCCATTTCTTCCGTTTCTCCTTGGCCCTATGTCTCTTCCTCTTCTTCATCTTGTTCCTCTTCTGGTTCTTCTTTTGGTTCTTCTTCTAGATCTTCTTCTCCTTCTTCACTTTCTTCTCCATGGCTAGGAGAAAAGCTTCCCTTGGTCCCTTCCTACTGTGTCTTATATGTGGTATAATTAGGAAGCTAGCTCGACTGCGGGTGATGTTGTTCTGTTGTTGCTGCTGCACCCTATTCAAATAGGCAGCCCACTCTTGGTACTGTTGTGCTGTAGGCTCCCTTCGGTCTCTTTCCCTAAAAAATTCTCAATTCACTGGTTTGGATGAGACATGATCTTTTTTATTAGATTGTGCAACTAATTTTAGAGCGCTTATGTAACTTGGCTCAACTCGAGTTTCTGTTGTAGACAATTGGAACCTCTTCTTTTTAACTGGATGGTACTGCATGTATCCTCCCCTTGTTCTCCTCTACTCCACTTGATTTAATTATTTTCTTTTGCATGCCTAGGTGGCGCGACTTTGCAGTTCTCCCTAGTCATACTTCACGACGGTTGCTAGGCTAGCTGGCCACATTTCTGCCCCTTAAACTCTAAGTCTACAAATTTAACTATTTCTGGCTATTATGGAGGCATAGCGAGGGGTTAGAAGCTATACTTGAGTTTACCTGTTGTTGTCAAGGCATTTGCGGGAGCTGGAATTTGGAGACAAGACTCTTATATGTTGTTTTCTTCCTTATTTTCTTGTTTTTTGAGTAAGCAGCTTGTTGGACGAGAAACTCTCTGAGTGAGATGCTGATCTTTCTTGCTATTTCTTCCCATTGTAGATGTTGCATAGGGGTGCTCCAGATGCCATGGTTTTCACTCATGTCTTTCCTGGGATCTGCTTTATCAACTCCTCCCTTTGTTTTTTCTTGTTGTTCATGAACAGATTATTGTGTTGTAGGAATTCCCTGATGTCTATAGCAGGCTGTGTTTTGCTTTCCTTGATACATTGTGCTCAGGAATGGAGGAATGTGGTGTATGGAGGTGATGGAGGAATTTATGAAAATTAATGGAGTGAATGATGGGATGGATGGTAAAATAGAAGAAGGGAAAAGAAGATGAATGCTTCCCTGTGTTTCCATAGACCTTTAATAACCTGCAAAACAATAAACATAGAAAACACAGAGATGCAGATGTATTTTTTTATTTTTGTATATATATATATATATATTGAAAGAAAGTGGGCTACCTCCATGGAGGTTTTCAACCCACAAACTTTCCTTGGGCGCCTCAGAGAGGTTTTCACCCATGGATATATATTCTCGTTTTTTTTTTTGAGAGCAAGTGAGCTGCCTCCATTGAGTTTTTCAACCCAAAAGCTTGCCTTGGGTGCCTCAGAGAAGTTTTCACCCATGGATCTTTATTCTTTGTTTCTTTTTTATTTTTCATTATTCTTTCTCTCTTTTTCTTTTTTTATGAGGTGTGGGAAACTATATAGTTTACCGTCACATACACCTCTCTGCTTATTGAATTTATGAACTCTGCCTTCGAAAAAGGCTTCTTGTAAATTTTAAGTCTGTGACCATTGACAAGCAAGGGGATTCCTTCCTCATCTATGATTCTGATTTGAACTGCGCCATTACCAAAACATTTTTCCACTGTGTAAGGTCCAAACCATCTTGTCATCAATTTTCCCTTAAAGTCTTTAAACCTTGAATCATACAACAATGCCCAATCTCCTTCTTGGAAGGCCTTCTCCTTAATGTTATTGTCATGTCATACCTTCCTTTACAGCTGAACTACCTTTGTGTGTAGAAGTGCTTGCATTCTGAACTCATCCAATCCATTTAGTTGCAAAAATCTCTCTTTTTGGGCATTTGATAGATCTAGATCTAATTCAGCTACCATCCTTAAAGTATTGAATTCAAACTCAACTAAGGGTAGAGTGTTCTTACCATAGACTACTTCATAAGGAGTGAATCATGTTGTTGTCTTCCAAGTAGTGTTGTAGGCCCAAGTAGCTTCTACCAAGCTCTGTTAGTTACTTCTACTTGGCCATTCGCCTGAGGGTGATAGGAAGTAGAAGTTCTATGCCTAATCTTGTGCTTCCTCAAAATATTCTCAATAAGGTGAGAGGTGAATTGTGCTCCCTGATTAGTGACTATTTCTCTGGGGTACCCAAACTTGTAAAACACATCCTCCCTCATAAATTGTGCTACTTTCACCTCGGTTGCTACCTTGAATACTTTTGTTTCGTCCCACTTTGTTAGGTAATCAATGCAGACTATGATATACTTCTTTTATCCAGATGGTGGATCGACAGGTCCAAAAAATTCCATGCCCCACTTGTCAAATAGCTCAAGAGACACCTAAGGGTGCAAAGGAATCTCATCCCTTTTCGTGGGTTTACCCATCCTTTGGCACTGGTCACACATGCTGGTGTATCTTTTGGAATCTTGGTGAAGAGTAGGTCAATAGTATCCTGCCTAAAAAACTTTGTAAGCAGTCCTCTTTGTAGCAAAGTGGCCTCCACATGAGTTTTCATGATTGCAGAGAGGATATCAAAAAATTCTTCCTCCCTCACACATCTCCTTAGGATTTGATCAGGGCCTAGCTTGAAGAGGTTCCCCCCAATCCATGTTAAACGAGTGTTTTTTCTGATGATTCTGCTCCTCTCCCTGAATGAAATATTAGAAGGGAGTCTCCCAGCAACCAAGTAGTTGGCTATATCAGAAAACCATGGTGAGAGTGTTGATATAGCAAAGAGATGATCATGTGGTAGCTAGTCATCCACCATTCCTTCTTCACCTGTAGGGAGAGCTAACCTGGACAAAAAATCTGCAACATTCTCCTTTCTAGGTTTATCAACAATAGTCAAATCAAATTGCTGCAAAAGTAACAACCATCTAATTATCTTAGCATTAACATCTGGTTTGTTCATTAAATACTTGATGGCTATATGGTTAGTGTGAAAAAAGGTCTGATATCTAGTTACATAATGCTTGAATTTTTTCAAAGCATTGACAATGGCTAACATCTCCTTCTCAATAACAGTATAATTCAGCTCGACCTTGGACAAGTTCTTGCTGATGAAATACATGGCATAAGGGATTTTGTCCTCTAATTGTCCTAATGCTGCCCCTACAACTTTTTCAGATGCATAAGTGTGGATGTGGAAATTCATAGTCCAATTTGGACCTCGGAGGATGGGGGCAGTAGTCAACTTTCCCGTAATGAGCTCGAAAGCCTCTTGAAAAGGACCAGACCAAATAAACTCAGAATCCTTGGCCAATAACCCAAATAATGGTGAAGCCATCTTGCTGAAATATTTGATGAACCTTCTATAGTAACTAGCTAAGCCTAAGAAACTCTTGACATATTTTTTCTTTTGAGGAGAATGTACCCTTTTAATGATAGTGATTTTTTTTGGGGTCTTCCTATATTCTTGCTTGGGATATGGAGTGTTCTAATACAACCCCTTCTTTCTTCAAGAATTCACACTTTTCTGGGCTCACAGAGAGATGCATCTCAATGCAACTTCTTAGTACTTTACCCAAATTGGAGAGAGCTTCCTGGAATTCATCCCCATATGGTGTGAAATCATCCATGTAGATTTCGATAGAGTCATGAATAACTCAAAAAATATGCTCAAGACAACTCTTTGGAAGGTAGCTGGGGCATTACACAACCCAAAGGGTAAGACTCTATAAGAAAAGGTACCCCAAGGGCAAGTGAAAGTAGTCTTATCATGGTCTTTAGGGATGATTTGAATCTTATTGTACCCACTGAACTCATCTAAGAAGGAAAATAACTTCTTACCCGCAAGGCCATCAAGGACTTGGTTTATAAAGGGAAAAGGGAAATGTTCTTGCTTTCTAGCTTTGTTAAGTTCTCGATAGTCAAAAAAAAATTTCCACTTCCAATTCTTCTTTGGGACTAGGACAAGAGAGGATACCCACTCATTGTTGGATATAGGATATATGAACATTGCATCCAATAGTTTCTGCAACTCTTCTTTGACTACGTCTTCAAATCCGGTTTCATCTTTCTTTGGGGTTGTCTCACAGGTTTGCATCCTTATTTGATGTAAATGTGATGTCTGCATACTGACGGATGCACCCTTTTCATGTCCTTTTAATCCTAAGCAAATGATTCAACATTTTATTTCAAAATATGGCATAGTTGCTTCTCTTCTTCATTTGAGAGGTTTGGGTTGATTTTCAAAGATCTGGATGGGCCAAACACAATAGCCTTGGTGGTTTCAAAGGTTGAATCAACTAAGTTCACTTCCATACAAGGTTGGATTTCAGACTCTTTGAATAAGGTTTCAAGAGGAATGTTAGTGGAGGACTGGTTTCAAATGGCATGGTCGATGAGTTCATCTTCATCAAGCTACCCCCCTCTAAGAATAACATCTACCCTACACATAGGGGAAATGTTAATAACTCATCTTCTTCATCCTCCAACCATATAGGGAGATCATGATCAATGGAAGGTTGGGCTGGAGGATATAACACTAACTGTTTAGACAAAGGCCCATTTTTTATAGTCATTTTTCCAACCCAAAAACTAATATAAGTATCTACAATGCCTAACCAAGGTCTCCCTAAGATGAGAGGATAACCATTAAACTTGGTTTTTGGTTGTAGGACCAAGAAATATGTAGGATAATCCCAAGAGTTAATGGTAACCATAACATCCTCAACAATTCCCTCTAGATTTATTGTGGACCGATCTACAAGTTGCAGAACTATTGTGGTTTTCCTCAAAGTCCCTTGGAGATTAAGTTTCAACATAGTTTCCTTGGTCATGACATTGGTATCAGCCCCTAGATCAATCAGAGTATTGGGGACTATGACACCATCTATATTCACATCAACAACTGGACTACCAGGGTCCAGGTACTTTAGAAATATCACCTTCCCCAACATTAGGTTAGATAATTGTCCTACCACATTGATGGTGGGGGTATCTCTCTTCCTTCTCCCAGGTTTCTTGACGCACTTTTCTTTGATGAGCCTATTGTAGATAGGGACTTTTCTTTGATAGAAGTGGTATCTTTACACCCAAATTTTCCAATTCTCCCAGGAGTTCATTCTCCTATGGGGTGTGATGACTAGGATGGATCAAGCGCTCAAGAAAAGGAGGTTGTTGGATCTGAGTGTTACCTTCTTCCTTCTCCTCCTCAACCTCTACAGTTGGAGATGGAGGATGGTTGTCTAGGAGTACTCTTCCCGACCTGAGATTAACCTCCCGTATCTCCACAACATAAGCTGGATAGGATGTTTCTCCACTGGGAGCTTGCTGTGTCTATCTGTTGTTCAGGTTCATATTGGGTTGTGCAGGTATTTGAGGTAGCCTAGGTGGAGCAACATGAGTAAGCTGAGGTTGAGGTTGGGGTGGAGGCATTAGAGCAGGTGGTTGATTTTGTTGAGGCCTCCACCCTTAGGATGAATTTTTTCACTGAGGTTGTTGTGGAACATACTGCTGGAATGGTTGGTTGACTGGCTGAGGATGATATGAAGGTTTGTAAGACCAAGTAGGAGGTGTAGACCATGATGGTGGAGTGGGGGTGTACCAAGGTTGCATGGGTGCACTCTGATTGTTGTGATAATAAGAGTAAGGTGCACCTTGCATACCTTGGTTATATGGCCAAGGGACTTGAGTCCTTCTCTGGTTGATGAAACAGAGTTTCTATGGCATTGCTTCCCCACCTTGATATACATCCTTAAGTCCAGGTAAGGAGGGACACTTCTCTGTGGCATGATTCTCTTCACAGACTAAGAAAACTTCTATGACATTCAGTGGACATTCATTTCTTGGGTGCTTCTGGTTACATCTAGGAAAAAATATGGATAGGGCTCACTTTGCTTCCTCTTTCTTCCTTTTGATTTGCATTGTGTCCATTTTCAAAGAAAAGGTGTGAAGCATGTCACTCTTGAAGTCCTCTAGCATGTTTCCAATCTCATGTTTTATGAAGGTGGAAGAGGAAGGGGTATTGGATGTACTTTGGCTAGCTCTGTCGTTCTTCCTAAATGCCCTAGAATTGTTTCGAAATATAGTTTTGATTGTTTCATAGGTTTGTTGGTAGATATATCCTCTTGATAGCATATTTAGTGTTTCTATCATCTCTTCTCTAATCCCTCGAAGAAGTAAAATTTTAAGTGAGTCAAGATCAAGAGTAAAGTTGGATCTCTTATAGTTCAATTGAAACCTCTCTTTATAGTCCTCTAAGGATTCATCCGGCCCTAGAGTCATCCTAAAGATCTCATCCTTAGATTCCTTGGACCTACAATAGTCTTTGTATTTGTTACTGAAGTTCTCTTCCATCTATGCTTCGGTAGTGATGCTCTCCCCAGGCAGACCAATGAACCAGCGCAAGGATGCATCCTTAAGGGTGGATGGGAATAGCTTCAACTTCTGATCATCATAGGTATAGTCATAATTCCTACAAACAACAACAAATTAAAACATGAATGTGTCAGGGTCCTTAGAGGTAATTCCATGAAAGTGTGGAAGAGCTGAGGGGCTAATGTTCTTCATATTAGTTTCCCCATCTGCCTCTGTTATGGGAAAGGCTCTCTAGATCCCAGCCATTGTTAAGATAGGTGAAGCAGGTTCCCCATTTGAAACAATGTCTTCTTCTTCTTCCCCAATAGGATCCTCAAAATATTTAGAAGGCTCTCCTATAGGGGGTTCACTCTCATTGCCACTGAAGAAGAGTGAAGGGTGGTTAGGAGGTGATGTGGGGGTTTTAGGTAAGGTTTCTCTTTGAGTATTCCTACTCCTACGAGGCATTAAAATCAGATCTTTTTGTATTTTTTTAAATATTTCTGAAATGACATGAAAATAAAAGAAAGCAGAAAAGAATGCTAAAAAAAAATCAAAAGGTCTACTAGACACCTCCCCGGTGTTAGTGTCAGTATTTGCAGCCTTCCTCCAGTGATAAAACATGCTCTTACAAAGTGATTTTAAGGTGTCAAGGTCAAATTTTGTCATTTCAGTGAGTCTTCAAGCAAAATTTGGTCGCTAGGTATTAGGTCTAGGGTTTGTTTTCACTCTTTTCAAAGTTGTCCAAATGTCGGTCCATGTCACCATTCAGCTGAGTGTACCATCATTCATAGGTTTTCATCATCATGTCAAGTTCCACTGGGTCATTTTACACCTTGTTCATGCTTCATGGTGTGCCTAGGTAAGGTTCATTTCCCTCTCCTAGGGTTTTGAAGGTAATTTCTCTTGGATGGTCAAATCATCAGCAAAACTTGTATCCTGATGTTCATACACCTTTCCTTATCCATAATGTACCTTATTAAACACTTCCCATCACTGAGATCCCCCAAATTCCTCATTTTCGGACAAACCCTAGTTTCTTGCTATAACTTGGCAATTTTCTAGGCTAGGCCTGTGTTTTTCCCTTTTGGACCCCTTCCCCTCACTCAATATTTGAAATTACACTTTCCCCTACTTTATAACATCCCTCCCTACTTCCAAAAATTTTCTCAAGAATTTATAAGCCCCTTATCCCCTTCATTTCACTTCATTTCGACAAATCCCTTGTTCCACACATCGGGATAGGTTTTACTCCAATGATGTTTCTGAGAAATAAAAGATGAATTTGAGAACAATGAGAGAGGTTTTTGTCCAAAATAGGCCAAGGAATAAAAACCTCCTTCACGTTTTACACAGGTGCCATGGTTTTAGAGAAATGTCAAAAATACAGTTGCCTTAAGAGAATTGATGCACCTCTGAAGTGACCTTGGAAGATCAAGATTTATCCTAGCTTGGTTGGCAAAATGAATTTCTTGATGAGTCAAATGATAAATAGACACAAAGATATTTCCTATGAGCTATCATGAGCTCAATTTGGAGTTAAGGAAGACCTTCAAAAGTTGACTGCAACAGCACTCTGCCTTGAGGCAGCCTCATTTTGCACATTTTGACCAGTCTTGGGAGGTTTTATTTTTGACTAGGAAAATGAACTCCAAATTGAAAAATTCCAGTTGGGTTGGAAAGTATAATCAATAATATTTCCAAAGAGCTATCCTGCACCCAATTTGGATCATGGGAAGGCCTTAAAAATCAGCTTCAAACTGGCACGACACATAGAGAAATCAGGGGTGACACATTGGGGATTTTTGCTCATTTTGGACTCAGTAACTCTGTTTTTCGTCTAGTTTTGGACATTTTGACTTTCTTGCTTCCAAATTTTAAAATCATGATGTAATTTTATGTAATTTTATAGATCTTGATTTAATTTTGTTAAATTTTTACTCATGGAGGTAGATTCATCCATCAAAAGGTGAATTGCAACTGAATGAATCAGTTTCCTATCTTATAGAGGCAAGTTGTTCCACTGCCTATTTTCTAGTTCTCAATTTAGATCTTGTTGAAACAGCTCCTAAACTTGTGAGCTCGACCCCTAGAGGCTTGGGATGAGTGGTTTCTTGTCTATATCATGTGGTTTTTCAGTCATTACTAGGGTTGGACATTTGGGATTGGTTGGAGCATCATTGTACATCATCTCTGCATTTTGGCAAAGGAATAGACCAGGGTTTGCAGCACTCTATGGGATTATTGTAGTATTTTGGTTTGATAATGTTCTTCTCTTTGTAAATTTAATTCTACTGGTATTTTATGTATACCATTTTCCCTCTTATTTCTTCTTAAGTTAAACAAATAAGGATAAAGGTAGAATCCATTAGAATTTGCAGTGCTCTACCTAGGATTTGTTTAATTTTCCATGTTTTCAACTGTTGAAGAGGATCCCTGAAGGTTTATTTCCCTCCTAAACTCCTCACCTATCTAATCTCTCCATTTCATTCAAAATTGAAAGTGTCAAAACAAGTGCCTACCTTGCCCCATTCAGATCTCTGCAAAACTGCTCATTTCCCAGACCCAAAATCTGCCTTTCCCTTTTATCCAAAAAAACACCCTAAAAATCAAATCAAACTCTTTTACATATATACCTAGCCTAAAATCATCCTTATTCAGGTCATCTCAAGCCTCATTGATCATTATTTTCTGATATTGACCAGGAGAGACCCCTCTCCCGATTTGGTAGGGCTAGCTACTAGATTAAGCGTGGTTTGATGTTACCCTAGATTCTACATTTCTCAGCCTGAGGTAGATTTAGGCAATAACATAGTGGCGACCATACTGGGGAAGAAAAGTTTTTGTTTGCTTTATAAACTACAGAAGGAGCCTGAAGTTAGCCAGGTAGCCTTAGAAATGCTCTTGCTTTGCATTAGCGAAAGTAGATGAATGTTGCTTCAGTCAATCTTCGGTCTAGTTTATGAAATGAACATCTAGTTCCTCAGTAAAATGTAATCAAGTTCAGATCTGATTGTTGATGGTGGAAAACGATCAGACATTGGAAGGCTGAAATCATTCACCTGGAAACTCTAAATCAGTCTCGAGATCAGATCCAAGGACTCCACTGGAGGATGAACCTGACCAGCAGAAACATGAAAGGACAATATGGAAAGATCAAGTATTCAGGTTGGAATTTCATCCAAGACATTTTGTTCTTTTTCATAAATTATTTCTTCTCTTTTCCCGAGAATTTCAAGAAGGCTTTGCAAAGTATATTGTATTGGAGAAAAGATCCTCGGCCTGCAGTTGACTCTTTCCCTTTGAAGATTGTGAATACAAATATTTGCATGCTTTTGAGCTTGATCAAGACCCTTTTTCTGAATCTTGTGATGACCGTCTTCAAAATGATGAGCCTCAAGAGAATAAGACTGATTCTGCAGCATTTGTACATACCCCTATACCTTGTAAAATTCCAGATCGATACAAGCCTCTGATTTTACCTCCTATATCCCATGCTTTCCCTAAAAATCATGACCTATATCTACCAAGATTTGATGGTGAACACGACAACATCACTACTGAGAGACATGTTCTGAATTTTGAGTCTTTTCTTGACCTTTTTGAAGTTGATGAAGAGGATGTCAGTATTAGGATTTTTTCTCTTTCTTTTCAAGGCAAAGTCAAGAGTTGGTTCAAAGCGCTGCCGATGCAAGCATCTCAGATTTCCAGCAGTTCGTCAAAGTTTTCCTCGACAGGTGGGTGATCAGACAGAACCCTTTCTTGATTGTAGAAGAGTATAACCAACTAAAAAGACTTCCAGGGGAGATAGTACAACAATTTTCTGCCAGATTTAACCAAGTTTATTATTCAATGCCAGTTAATATAAGACCTCCTCTTGGATCCGCTCTCTTGCACTACCCGGGTGCCTTTGATCCAGAAATGGAGTTTCAGCTGAGAGAAAGGAATCTTGCAACACTTGAAGAGATGCAGAATAGTGCAGTAGATGTAGAGGCTCATTTGCTGATTCGAAGGGAAAAGTTGAAGGAAGAAGAGATGAAAAACATAGATCCGGAGAAATCGACATCTCTAGAGGTAAAAATTGACATTTTGGTAAGTGCAGTGGAAGAGATGATGCAGAGGATCATCACAAGGAATGAGTATAATGTTCAAGCCCATGGCTTGATGATTGAAGAAGAACAAGTTGCTGATCCAAAACATTTTTTTTCTTATCCCAGTTGTCATAGATTTGATAATGATTGTTTTTTAGATCATCTTGGAGAAGAGAGATCTGTTTATTTAACATGTATTCTTGATGATGTGTTTTATACTGATGATTTTCCTCAGTTTGATCAGTATGATGATGATTAGGTTCTCCAAACAGAAGCTAATCTTGCAGACAAAACAACAGCTAGTTTGTGGAAGGAGGAAGTTCACTTTCAGCAGCTTGAGTACAGTGATCAACCAATGCATATTAGCTATGACAATGACAAGGAAAGTGCAGCAAATTTTGAATTAAGTGAATGATCTTTGCCTTTTTTTTTTATTCGTTTTAGTTCATCAGAGACAACTTCCATGCAATTAGAAATCAACTGTCGACAAGTCTTGATCTGAACCATCTTGAGGGAAATGAAAAACTTGTTCAAGACTTCTCATATCCAGATTTGCAGCCCCCAAATGCCATTGATTGTCAGGTTGCAGATGAAGCCATGGAAGCTGGCACATATGATCAAATGATGCAAGATGATTCCATACCATTTTGTTTTGAATCATTTCAGTCTTTGAAGGGTAAATTGCATAGTATATCTTCAAACGAGCAGCTTGTAGGAAATCATGTAATCTCATCGAAACCAATAGAAAATAGGTTGCAGCAGTATTTTCATGTTTTTCATGATCCAATAGCTGATGTGTTGGATGATGTCTGCAATCAAAGTCCTTCTCCATTGACTATATGTAAGCTTAAAACGAGTGTTGATATAAACTTGATCCGGCAGCCAGTCTCTTTGTCATTTTTAGCAGGAGTATCATCACAAAGCTCATCACAAAGCTCAAAACAAAGTTTGCATTCATGGTATGAAGAGAAGAGAAGTAATCCATTGGATGAGCTAAGTCCCAATATGCATGAACTTCAAGATCCTTATGCAGTGTTTTTGAAGGTGGATAGAGAATCCATAATATTCAACAGATCTGTTTCCAATTTTTCATGGGAGTTTCCTTTCTGTAGTTCTCTGTTGTTTTTCATAAGCAAGCACTTGCGGAGAATTCAAACAACAGCTGGAATACTTACCTGGTTGCGTTGGTTGTTTCATTTCACTTGATCAGGTGATGAATGAAATTGTTAGAGTAGGTTTTGATGAATAAGCTCCATTTTGAGAATATTTTCCAGTTTGTCGGTTGTGTTTAAGTATCGAGTCAGTTTTTAGTTGAGTGAGAGTCAATTTGTGTCATCAAGTCATCAGTTTTCAGTCATGCATTTCAGCTTGAGTTTTTGACTACATTGCCCAATGGATGAAGGCATTGTCTGCTTTCCAAAGATCTGTAGTTCTTGGCACCTCCAAGGAGATACCATCCCCATTGGAGCCAATGTTAGTGTCAGTCTTTGCAGCCTTCCTCCAGTGATCAAAAATGCTCTTACAAAGTGATTTTAAGGTTTCAAGGTCAAATTTTGTCATTTCAGTGAGTCTTCAAGCAAAATTTGGTCACTAGGTATTAGGTCTGGAGTTTGTTTTCACTCTTTTAAAAGTTGTCCAAATGTTGGTCCATGTCACCATTCAGCTGAGTGTACCATCATTCATAGGTTTTCATCATCATGTCAAGTTACATTGGGTCATTTTACACCTTGTTCATGCTTCATGTTGTGCCTAGGTAAGGTTCATTTCCCTCTCCTAGGGTTTTGAAGGTAATTTCTCTTGGATGGTCAAATCATCAGCAAAACCTATATCCTGATGTTCATACACCTTTCCTTATCCATAATGTACCTTATTAAACACTTCCCATCATTGAGATCCCCCAAATTCCTCATTTTTGCACAAACCCTAGTTCCTTGCTATAACTTGGCAATTTTCTAGGCTAGGCATGTGTTTTGCCCTTTTGGACCCCTTCCCCTCACTCAATATTTGAAATTCAACTTTCCCATACTTTATAACATCCATCCATACTTCCCAAAATTTTCTCAAGAATTTAGAAGCCCCTTATCCCCTTCATTTCACTTCATTTCGACAAATCCCTTGTTCCACACATCGGGATAGGTTTTACTCCAATGATGTTTTTGAGAAATAAAAGATGAATTTGGGAAAAATAAGATATTTTTTTGTCCAAAATAGGCCAAAGAAGAAAAAATTCCTTCAATTTTTACACAGGTGTCATGGTTTTAGAGAAATTTCAAAAATACAGTTGCCTCAGGAGAATTGATGCACCTCTGAAGTGACCTTGGGAAGATCAAGATTTCTCCTGGCTTGGTTGGCCAAATGACTTTCTTGATGAGTCAAATGACAACTAGACAAAAAGAGATTTCCAATGAGATATCATGAGATTAATTTGGAGTTGATGAAGACCTTCAAAAATTGACTGCAACAACACTCTACCTTGAGGAAGCCTCATTTTGCACATTTTGACCAGTCTTGGGAGATTTTATTTTTGACAAGGAAAATGAACCCCAAATTGAAAAATTCCAGTTGGTTTGGAAATTAGACTCAATAATATTTCCAAAAATCTATCCAATTCCCAATTTGGATCACGGTAAGGCCTTCAAAATCAGCTTCAAACGGGTGTGACACATAGAGAAATCAGGCACGACGCATTGGGGATTTTTTACTCATTTTGGACTCAGTAACTCTGTTTTTCGCCTAGTTTTGGACATTTTGACTTTCTTTCTTCCAAATGTTAAAATCATGATGTAATTTTATGTACTTTGATATATCTTAGTGTAATTTTGTTAAATTTTTACTCATGGAGGTAGATTCATCCATCAAAAGGTGAATTGCAACTGAATGAATCAGTTTCCTATCTTATAGAGGCAAGTTGTTCCACTGCCTATTTTCTAGTTCTCAGTTTAGATCTTGTTGAAACAGCTCCTAAAATTGTGAGCTCGAATCCTAGAGGTTGGGGATGAGTGGTTTCTTGTCTATATCATGTGGTTTTTCAATCATTACCAGGGTTGGACATTTGGGATTGCTTGGAGCATCATTGTACATCATCTCTACATTTTGGCAAAGGAATAGACCAGGGTTTGCAGCACTCTATGGGATTCTTATGGTATTTTGGTTTGATAATGTGCTTCTCTTTGTAAATTTAAGTCTATTGGTCTTCTATGTATACCATTTTCCCTCTTATTTCTTCTTAAGTTAAACAAATAAGGATAAAGGTAGAATCCATTAGAATTTGCAGTGCTCTACCTAGGATTTGTTTAATTTTCCATGTTTTCAACTGTTGAAGAGGATACCTGAAGTTTTCTTGCCCTGCTTGACTCCTCACCTGTCTAAGCTCTCCATTTCATTCAAAATTGAAAGTGTCAAAACAAGTGCCAACCTTGCCCCCATTCAGATCTCTGCAAAACTTCTCATTTCCCAGACCCAAAATCTGCCTTTCCCTTTGATCCAACAAAACACCCTCAAAATCAAATAAAAATATTTTACATATATACCTAGCCTAAAATCAGCCTTTATTCAGGTCATCTCAAGCCTCACTGATCATTATTTGCTGAGATTGACCAGGAGAGAGCGCTTTCCCAATCTGGTAGGGCTAGCTACCAGATTAAGCGTGGTTTGATGTTACCCTAGATTCTGCCTTTCTCAGCCTAAGGTAGATTTAGGCAATAACACCCGGAAACATCGTCAAAAAGTGGTGAGCCTTGGTATTTCACCAAGAGTGCTGCAACTCCCAGGGGTTGCCCTACTTTATTTTATCAACCCGGGGTACGTTCAAACTTGGATGTGACAGTGCTATATACACAAAATATAAATTATATTCATGTCATCCTCTTCTGCTTTACGAAAGGGTGCTATTTCTTAAACTATGATAAAAATTTAAAAGTAAATTGATGGAAGGAAATGACAGAAAGGAAACTAATTTAATGTGCATAAGGAAATGACAAAAATAAAACTAATTTAATTTTCAGAAAAGGATATGACTGAAAATAAACTAAACTATATTGTTGAAAATAAATGACAGGAATGAAACTAATTTAATTTGCAGAAAAGGAAATGACTGAAAAGAAACTAAACTAAGTTTCACCTAGCTAGGCCAATCGTCTAAACACACCCTACTTATTCTCTGATCTATTTACCATGCTATCATGCTTCTAACCATGAAACTATTCATGATAAACTAGACTTGAAAAGGTGTGGCTTGCATTTTGGAGGAAAACGAGCTAAAGATGCTAATGAAGGGCTTGAACAGATGGGACAAGGCTTAGAGGTGTGGAAAGACGGGTTTGAACCTTATGAAAAATTTATTATAGCACAAAAAAGCTTTGGAGCAGAATAATTTGAAAAGTGTGATGGTGGAGTTGCGACAGAGGATGGAATTGCGATATGCGATATCGCAATTGCAATATCACAAAGTTGGAGGGATAGAGAAAATGTTGTTCAGGAGCGAGAGAAAAATGCGAAATGTGATGAGCTAATAACTACGAAGTGCGAAGGGCCAAAAGTTACGATTTGCGATTTGTCATGTGGTAAAAGTTGCAAAGTGCGAAATGCGATATCACAGTTCATAATATCGCAAAGTTTGAGGGGTAGCGGAAGTGTTGTCCAGAAAAAGTTGTGAAGTGCGAAATGCACTGGGTGATGTGGCGGTGGGATTGGCAACGTAGTATAGAGAATATTGCAATCGGCATCGGAGCGGTAAGTGTTAAAGGAACCAAATAAAAACTGCGATTTGTGATTTGCAATGGGGATAAAAACTGTGAAATGCGATTGCGATAGGGATGACGTGGTGGAATGCTACATTGATGTCGCAATTGACGGTTGGGGGTGGTAAGTATTAAAGGAAAAGGGGAAAAAGTTGTGAAATTCGATTTCCATGTGCGATGCAGTGGAGTTATCGCAATCGGCGTGTGGAAGTGGTAAGTCTTAAAAGAAAATGGGAAAAGGTTGCGAAATGCAATTGTGATGTGTGATGCATCGGAGCTATCAAAATCGGTGTTTGGAAGTGGTAAGTCTTAAAAGAAAATGGGAAAAGGTTGTGAAATGTGATTGTGATGTGCATTGCGGTGGAGCTATCGCAATCGGCGTTGGAAGTGGTAAGTCTTAAAAGAAAATGGGAAAAAGTTGCAAACTGCGATTGTGAAGTACGGTAGTGGGAGATTCGAGGAGCAAAGGCAGAGGTCAAGTGATGCAGGAGAAAAACCACCCCAAGTCAAAGTTGAAATTTGTGAACCTTCCAGAATGCAAGCATGGCATGAGAACGAGATTTACTCATGTTAGTTTGAGTTTGTTAATTGTTTATCAATGAAATTATTATTTTAAGAGACTGTGAGCGAAGTTAGGAGTTGATCAGATCTCACTTGATCTAATCCATATTGTATTATTATATTTAATTATAAGTTTGTTTGTAATTTTTTATCTTACGTAGATTTTGAGGGATGTGAGAGATCTTAAAATAGATCGGATCCCAAAATATATTATTCTTAAATTGTATTGAGGTAATATAAATTGTATGTGTGAGTGCTTAGAAGGGGGAGCCTGATGCCATGTAATACTAGGGCGAGTGTGTGCTCAGGCCCACAGAGGACGTAGTACTCTAATCGAATTTGATTCCAATGAAGATTGGGTATCTCTATATTTATTACGACTTGTTTTAACCATAGTTTATAAATCATGTGTGATTGCATGAATTGTGTGTAAAACCCCTTGACAACTGTTGGAATAATAGATATGGGAGACATGATCGAAAAGCACTGGCAGATTGCGGATTGGGCCTCGGCAGCAGAGCCATTGGAGGAAAAATAGGACCACTCTACACCATCACCACCTCGGTGGATAATACCACAAATTTTGCATATGGAAGTTTGAGATATGGGGTGATACGTAATACTCCACTCTGGATTTCTTTTTCTCAAGATATGATCATCAAGCTTGAGATGCGCCTGGTTTTACTGAGCCAAAAAACTATTGATGCAATATTTAAAAATGTCCAGATTGGAAATGGACCTTGCCTCCACGTCGTGAATGTCGACAAAATTATTATTCATGGATTGCGAATCAGCAACTGTGTGCCCAACTCATCGGGCAACATTCTGGTGTCAAAGGGTAATGTGATAATGATGGGACCACAGGTTCCAGGATCGACTAAAATGCAGATTCGTCTGCATCAAGTGGTATCAAAGCAGGGAAATATTTCCCGCAAAGCGAGTTTTGCGTGCAAAGGAAGGAGGTACAAATATGTCAAAGGTTGGTAAGTGTGTGGTCTTTATATTTTTGTGTAGGTAGCGGCAGAAGAAGGTGATAATATTTACACCAAACTAGAGCAAGGAGTGCTCAAATGGTTCCAAAGGAGTGAACCAGAGAGATGCCAAAAAACTGAGCTCAGAGGAGAGAAGCTTAGTGAGGTATCATGTATCAAGGAGGAGATTTTTTACTGCAGAGGTTTTGCTGCAACTCACGAATGCTGTTACATAAATATCACAAAGGAAATTCCACAGAGAATGTGGGTAGAATTGCGAAGAGAAAGAAAAGGGCTTGGTACTGATGGCAAGTAGCATACTTGTTACAAATATCAAGAAGGCATATGACCAAGAGGTCATAAAATTTTGTACCTCGGGAGTCTAATGTATGAGCAAAACCACCTGAAGTCAAAGTTGAAATTCGTGAACCTTCAAGAACGCAAGCATGGCATGAGAACAAGATTTACCCAGGATCGTCTGATTTTTTTAATAGTTTATTAATGAAATTATTATTTTAAGAGATTGTCAGCGAAGTTAGGGGTTGATCGGATCTCACTTGATGCGATCCATATTGTATTATTCTATTTAATTATAAGTTTTTTTGTAATTTTTTATCTTACATAGATTTTGAGGGATGTGAGAGATCTTAAAATAGATCTGATTCTTAAATTGTATTGAGGTAATATAAATTGTAGGTGTGAGTTCTTAGAATGGGGAGCTTGATGCCATGTAATACCAGGGCGAGTGTGTGTTCAGGCCCACAGAGGCCGTAGTACTATAATTGAATTCGATTCCAATGAACATTGGGTAACTCTGTATTTATTATGACTTGTTTTACCCATAGTTTATAAATCTTGTGTGATTGCATGAATTGTGTGTGTAAAACCCATTAACAACATTTGGAACAATAGATATGGGATACATGATCGAAAATCACTAGGAGATTACGGTTTGGGCTTTGGAAATGAAGCCATTGGAGGAAAAATAGGACCACTCTACACCGTCACCACGTCGATGGAAAATCCCACATATTCCCCGTATCGAAGGTTGAGATATGGGGTGATAAGTAATACTCCACTTTGGATTTATTTTTCTCAAGATATGACCATCAAGCTTGAGATGCCCCTGGTTTTAACAAGCCACAAAAGTATTGATGCAATATTTAAAAATGTCTAGATTGGAAATGGACACTACCTCCGGGTCGTGAATGTCGACAACGTTATTATTCATGGATTTCCAATCAGAAACTATGTGCCCAACTCACCAGGAAACGTTATAGTGTGGGAGGGTAATGTGCTAATGATAGGACCATAGGTTCCAGGATCGATTAAAATGCAGATTTGTCTGCATCATTGAGTTTTAATGGTTTTCAAGCATTTTGCGTTAAAAGGGGTAAGGCAACTGTGACCAATAGAAACAAAGGAATAAGGCGGGATAAAGGGTTTAAGTGATTTTATATAAAAAATGTGGGTGTAGTAGTTAGAATAAGCGAGAGAAAAAGAGGGAATGGGGGCCTAAAAACAGTGTTTAGGTCGTGAAGATAGAGATGGAAAATAAAGCGAGAAGGCATCACGAAGTTGATATGAGGTTTTAGTAATAATTCTTGCAATCAACCTACTAACTTATGCGCAAAGAAAAAAACAAATGCGTAAAAATGTAGTGCAAAGGAAGACTAAAAAATGGTAATGAAACTCTACTTTTAATCTCAGAAACAATGAACAGAAATCAATTTTTTGGGTTTGTGGGAAGGTTCGCCCTCCTCGAGCTCTATTGACAGAGATGAGAAGGAGGCCTTGATCCACAAATTTTTGATTTTTCTCCTCTATTATATTACTCACGAGCAAATTAAACCTACAACAACACACTGAAAGTGAAACTAAACAACAATGAAACATAAATGAAATTATAAGAAGTGGAACTAATGAAATGACAGAAAGCAGAGAACAAATACAATAGAGAGCCTGAGGAATGTGGATTAGGCCCTAACCCACAAGCCTAGCTCTCTGAAACTTAAATTAGTAAAATGAAATTAGTCTTCTCATTTCATAAAAGAATAGCCTCATACATTTCTGAAATTTTGATCACTGAGTAAAATAATAAAAATCTCAATAGCTTGCAACAAATTTTCGACCCTTCCTGGCTCTAGCTTTGCTCAATTTATTCTACAGGGAAACTACCAAAAAATCCCTAGAAAATAGTGATTGAGTCCACTTGACTCCATGTAAAATATCGAGTTGCTTGGCTGCCTCTGGAACTCAAATTGCTGGAGAGAATCTTTGGGGTGATTGATTCCACTTGAATCCAAGTAAACAAAGATTGAGTGCACTCCTCTTTGAGTTGCTTGGCTGCCTCTGGAACTCAAATTGTTGGAGAGAATATTTGGGGTGATTGAGTCCACTTGAGTCCAAGTAAAAAAATATTTAGTTTCTTGGCTGCCTCTGGAACTCGAATTGTTGTCTCCTCCAAGTCTTTATGATAAAATCCTTATAAAAATGCTTAATAATTCATGATTTTCTACACTCAACCTCATATTAGGCACTCAGAGTATGTTAGCCTTAATAACCACCTATACTAGCATCATAAAACCAAATAATAATACAAATGCAAGAAAAAGAGATCTAAGAAGGCAAAAAGGTGACCACTAACCCCTCCAAATATCTCTAATATGGAGCTCATCACTAGGCTTAAATAAAAATTTGGTCTCAGTTGCAATGTTGGAGGATAGATGCTATGATGTTGTTTTCAATGAAGGTAAAGCCTTCCTGTGACACAAAACAACAAGACAATCCAAGAAGATAGGGATTTCAGTTAAGAATCTCCATAAACTGGATGTAGATGGCTGCGCAGCAATGATGGGAAAGGCGGAAAAAGTGGTGAGGTGGGATGAGGGTGAGTTATGGGACAAAATATTGGGCCATCTACACCATGGAGCCTTGAAGTTCATGCAACGAATTTCTACCATACTTCCAATGGGAACACTTGATGAGTTGGATACATGCAAGGGGTGTACCATGGGGAAGTATGTACATTAGGGGAATTTTGAGGTCTAAAATGGGCCTCCTAAGGAAATTATAAAATAATAGTAGAAATAATAAAAAAAATATTTGATTACACCATCAAATTTTAGAGGGAAAAAAGAAAAACTATTTTTTCAACTCGCATTTTCAACTTATATCCCAAAGTTTTTGCTCAAATTTCGAGCAGGAGTACTCATTGGATGAAAAATTTAATTCCTCATCCAAGGATTACCTATGCTGTATACTTTTTATGTATCATGATACATGAAAAATTAGAAATACATGAAAAACGTGATTGCAATCACGTTTTTTCATGTATTTCTAATTTTTCATGTAGCAGGGTCCATCAAAAGTATGCAACATGGGTAATCCTTGGATGAGGAATTAAATTTTTCATCCAACGTGTTATCAAAAAATCTAACCCTGATAGGTTGCTCCCAAGTGGACTTCATGTAACTCTTTCAGACAAATCTTTTGGCTGAGGCTTAGCCTCCTCAACCTGAGAGGGCTCTCTCAAAGATTTATGATTTTTTATTAATGAATAGATGGCTAACTCTAAAATAAAAGAATCAAAATGTATAACCGGTTGTATCACATATTAGAAAACATTCATTGCGCTATGGAGTCATGATAATCTTCAACCAAAACATTGTAATCTGTTAAGTATGGAAGTCAAGGCATTTGGAGTCTAGGTTAATGAATAAAACAATAACACAGTGAAAAACACAGTCTATTTGCATGTGAAGGAAGTTAGAGCATTGTAAAATGAATTCTAAGTAACACATACAAATACTACTGCAAATAGATAATTGAGGAAGGCCATAGAAAGATGATACACATAAAATCCTTATGAATCTTAAGTTGTCAAAACAGATCTCTGTATTAAGTTGAAAAAGACACAGTCAACTACAATAACATAGTCAATTGCTAATGAAAATTCCAAACCCTTATGAATTTGACCTCATGCTCTATATAGAGAATTTGCAATCTAATATTCCTTGATCCTCCACTAGAGAATTCGAATTCACTTATTTTGACACATTTTCTAATCTTAAACATGCCATTAATTACAAAGTGACAACTTTACTGCCTTTGAAAAGTCCTAGTTCTAATAGGAGTGAAATTCCTAAATATGATTGCAACAACCTTATATAAAATTTAATACTTCCTTTTACAGCTGCAATCCCATGTATTCAAACTTTGATGATGCTTCCACCTTTGAGGTAATCCTGTTGATGATGCCAAAAACTGTCCTAAAATTCAGGAGACAAATTTCCTGCTTTTTAGCCCTTAACTTCCATTTTCATCTTCGAGCACTTGTCAAAATTGATAGATTAGTTTAATATGTGTTAATCATTTCCTTGAAACCTTTAATCTTCTACCTGTGCAAAGCAAAATCTCTGAAATAGTGTAGAAAGGTGTGAAATATGTTTGCGCTATGAAAGTAGCCTGTTTTCGTAGCGCAATTTGTAGGTGATTGTAAAAAAATTCCTTTAACCATTTTTTCTCCTATTTTACAATTTGAACCTTCACCTGTAATATCCATGCTTCCACCAGTAAAATTTAAATTCAAAACCCATCAACCTTATCTCCAAAATTCATATGTAAAAGTGAAAAAATTCATCTTCAGTAGTTTTGTAGCGTGCTACAAAACTGCTGTGTAGGCTTATTTCAAAACAGTCTTCAGAAATTTTTAAGTTGAGGATATTTACACTTCACAAGGACTGCTATTTTTATCAAAAAACATATTAACTTAACCTCAAAAATATGACTGTCATCAAAATTGGTCTTCACCTTAATGAAAAACCGATTTAAAATTTATCATTTTTCTGCACTATTCCATTACCCTGTTTCACTGTTGCTTTAGCTTTTCTTGAGATCTTGTTAGCTAGATTTCTAAGTCTTCAACCTGTCTCCTTAGTCCCCTGTTTCTGTTCCTTAAATGAGTATTCATAACCCTCACAAATCTTTCTTCTTTTATGGCTGGTACAGTCCAAGTGAAATATTGTGCTTCACTGCTAATTATTTCTGGTTTAGAAACCTTATCACCTTCCCAGAGGGCTTTCATCCTTTTGAAACTTGTTTTTCAATAGCATGCTTTCTAGCTCTCATCTTTAATCTGACAATTTCATGATTGGCTGATTTCAACTTTTCTTCCATCTCTTCATAACTGATTTTTTCTGTTTGTGTGGAGAATACTCTGTTTTTGGCCTTTTCTGGTATAGGTGAAGAAAGATCTATAAATTCTTCATGAACAGTAGATGTTTCCTCTATTTTCTCTAGATCAACATTAAGCTCTTGCAATTTCTTTGACTATCTAGTTACAGGCTTCCTAGCCTTGAAGACAAATGCCACATCCTCATCATTGAACTCCAACTTTTTAGATGACTTCATCTTTTTCTGTTTATCTTCATCAATTCTTATGAAGTCAGCTTGTACCAAAGGGAACTCTTCTATGTCTATGGTTTGCAATATATCATATAAATTTCCCTTTAAACCTGGATTTTCACTTGTTCCTAAAAACGCTGCTTTCCCCTTTGATTTTGCAACTTAAATCCTAGTCAGTCTCTGTTGAACTTGTTTATCAGCTGACTGTTTCTGTGCATTTTCTTCAATTTCACCTAAATTTTGTTTTGCAGATTGAGGAGTTTCTTTAATGACAACTAATGTCTTACCTACCTGTTCTTTCACCTATTTCCTAGGTTTTAACTTCACAAACCTTTTTTTCCTTGTCACTACAGGCTTCCTGGATTCTGCTGGTGGAGTTTTTTTTTCCTTAGGGTTACTACCTGTAGTTTGAGCTTCTACTCCAAATCCACATAAAAATAAAAATGATGACAATTCTCTGTTAATATTTTGGAGTTCATTTAATACCACTAGTTTGATTAGACCATGGGGAAATAGAGAAATTTCACACCCTTCATATTTCATTTGAACATTTTCTACCATCTTAGATATGCTTCTATATAGGAAAAATGGCAACTCTAAAGATATCATGCCTGTAAAGTGTAACAGAAGTTTAAAATGGTATGAATAAAATTTATGATACCTACCATCGCATGTAAAATACCTCTAGATATAGAAGAGTAGATTTGCATAGCTATCTTTGATGCAGCTCGTGGGAATTGCATTGTTTAAATCCATCTCTGTGAATTCTAGCTTTAAAACACCTTGCATGACTCCATGTAAAATATGAAACCCTTAAACCATGTTTCTTGCCCTCTAGGAATCTTAGTTACCAAGGCTATGGTTTCAGGAGTAATTGACAAATTTAATATTCCAATCTTTGTGTTTGAACCACTGAAATGCAAGGCAAATTCCTTTGTTACCTGACTGTGTCCTCTCTGCAACTTTTCACAAAAATTAAAACACCCTGCCTTCCTGAAAGCCTCTAACACTGTTTTGTATTTAGCTAGGGATCCTGTTCTTTCAGGTTCTGACCTTAAGAAACACCATGACCTGCGATTTTTCTTTTCTTCTATCATTCTTGCATTCAGAAATTTTTGTCTGCTTCCTGTAGAATCTGATTATCAGCCTCGCTTGATATAACATTCAGCCTTGCTTGATAATGGATGAGGAAAGCTTTGGTGTAAGATGGCCATAAGCTTAACACTTGAAAAAGATATGTCGAAGTGTTTTGCATGAAAACTGGAATAAGTAACCGGCCTTCAAATTTGAACTTGCCTTTCATAAATGATACCTCTACGATTGCAATGATGAGTTTTAATGGCTACACGTTTTTGAAATGACCCCTAACTGACTCCTAATGATGAAAAATTAACAGATTCTGACTGATTCTATGATTTGATATGACTTCCCTACGAATCCGCGCTTTCATAGCACACTTAGTGCTTTTTCAGGGATATGCACTACGAAAGTAGCAGCATTCTTGTAGCGCAAAACTGGTTTTTTCAACTGGTTGCATTACGAAAGTGCAGTTTCATGGCTTATTGCAAAAAAAAACTTTTTCAAAGGTTAAAATGTGACTTCTAAATGGATGATGGGACCTTTAAACCATGAAATGAGACCTTTAAAATTTATTTGGAAATGAAAGTGACACTTTGAAGACTTCAAACCCTATCACATACCCCTTTAAGAATGAAATGACTCAAGACCCATTTAACACGCCCATTTAACACCATAACTAGAAACAAAGTAAACTTTCAGAGTTTAGAAAAAAAAAAAAAACTTTTATGGTGATAACAGTGGCTCCACTTGGGATAGTGTGCCCATGTGGTACACTAAGAACCCATAGCTCCAGTGCTATCCATTTTTGATAAAAAAAAAAAAAAAAACTTTTGAGTTGACAAGCATCTTCTTCAAACTATAATGGTCTTCACCTCGGGCTCAAGCTCTCTGATTCAACTTTTCATTATTAACAATAAAACTGACAAAGATGAAATATGTACAATGTCATGAACGATTGATAAAACTTTAGCAAGTATAATGCTTTAGGAACCTGCCATTAACAGGCCCTCCAACATATGATCCTCCATCAATTTCCTACAATATATAAGTGTTGTTCCCATGAAAAGCAGCTATCTTAAAAGGACCCTTCCATAAATTCTCAAACTTACCATGTTTGCCCTTTTCCTCAATTTTGGCCTCCCATTTCATCACTTTGTCTTGTATTTGGAAATTGTCTTCTTTTATCTTCTTATCAAATGTAATTTTAATTCTGTTTTGAGCATGTTGATGGTTGTCATAAAATTCATTTCTCTTTTCCTGCAAAGTTATCAACTAATTAATCCTCCTCTAAATGGCGCTTGGTTCCTCTTCAAGTCCTTGAATTAATTTCATAACAGGTACCCCAAGTGATGTCGGAAAAGCAGCTTCAGCGCCATAAACTAATTCATATGGCGAAGTCCTGATTGACCTCTTTGTACATATTATATTAGCCCATAAGGCATACTTCAGCTTCAAATGCCAATCTTTCTTGTTCTCCCGCAATACATTTTTAATGATTCTTACAATGCTCTTATTTGATGATTCAACAAGACCATTTGCTTGCGGATATTATGATGTAGAGTGTCCAAGAGTGATGTGGTATTGATGATAGAAATTGATCATTTTATTAGACTTGAATGCTTGAGAATTATCTGTTATAATCTTCATGGGGCAACCAAATCTAGACAAGATATTATTCTCTAGAAAATAAATAATTACAGAATCATTAGCTTGCCTTGTTGGGATCACCTCTCTCCATTTGGTGAAGTAATCCGTTGCTATGAGAATATAGCGATGTTGTCTTGATGATGATGGATGTATCTCTCCAATAAATTCTAATCCCCACTACTGAAAAGGTGCTTCCACATAGATAGGAACCAAAGGTAAAGGTACAATCTTTCTCCTTCCTTCAAAAATTTGGCATTCATGGCATGCATCAATTCTTTTGTAAATTTCTTTAAACATTGTTGGCCAAAAATATCCCACTCTTAGAATCTTATTTGTTTTATCCTTCCAATAATGTTGACCTCTGCAATCCCTTTTATGGAATTCTTCAATTACTTTATCAGCTTCTTCTTCAAGCAAAAAATTTAGCAAAATTCCACCAGTATCCTTCCAAAACAGATTTCTGTCAAATATAAAATATCTCAAATATTTTAGCTTAACAAACCTTTATTTGGACTTTGTTAGATAAGTGGGAGCTTTGTGATGTTGTAGAACAAAAACCACCTCTTTATACCAATTTTAAGTAAGGTATTTCTCACCAATAGGGACCAATTCTTCCTCATCATTAGAAATTTCTGATATTTCTACATTCAGAATTATATCAAGATAGTCCAAGTTTAATTGTGTCATTAACTTTTCCATGCCTTGTCCCTTAACTAATTTCATTGGTTTAATGTCTATGTCATATTCCAACAATTTAGCGATCCATTTTCCCCTCTTACCATCGGGATCTGCCTGAGTTGAGATGTCTTTTACTATAGTACTTGGAACAAATGCCACAATGTGAGAATGCGAAATGTAAATTCTGAAATCATTGATAGCCTTCACCAAAGCATAGGCCTGCTTTTCTAGAATATTATATTTCAGCTCAGCATTTTCTAATGTTTTACTAAAGAAATAAATAGGTTGTTCAGTACCTTGCTTTCCTTTTTGTTGCAAAAATCCGACAATTGTATTTTCTGAAGCAAATGTAAAAACAAGAAATTCTTTGGAAAAATCTGGACTGATGAGTACCGGTGCTTGTGTGAGTGCCTTCTTGATTTCTTCAAAAGAATGCTTTGCCTCTATTTTCCATTTAATCTCAACTCCTTTCCTTAACATCCTTGTTATATTTTTGACAATCTCAGCAAAGTTAGAAATAAAATGCCTAACAAAATCCACTTTTCCAAGAAATGATTAGATCTCTTTCCTACTTCTAGGCATATCTACCTTTTCAATTGCATTAAATCTGTTAGGATCAATCCTAATTCCATCTTCAGAAATAATATGACCAAGTAATTTTCCTGTTGTCAAAGCAAAGATGCTTTTGGTAGGATTAAGAGAGATACGAAACCTTCTACATTTCAGCAGAATTTTCTCTAGGTGTTTCAAATCATCTTCTTCTTTCTTTGAAAATACTGTTATATCATCAAGATAAACAACCATATTCTTGTCCTTTTCTTTAGAAAAAGCAATGTCCATTGCTCTTTGAAAAGCAGCTCCCACATTCATGAGACCAAAAGGCATCTTGGCGTACATGAATGTGCCCCATGGTGTTGTGAAGGTTTTTTTTTCCTGATCATCCAGATGTACAAGAATCTGATTGTAACCTGAAAAACCATCAAGCATAGACATTCTTTGAGAACCAACAATATTTTGTAGAATTGAATCCATCTTGGGAAGGGGAAAGTTTTCCTTTAGTGAAGCTTTGTTCAAATTTTTGAAATTAATACAAATTTTGATTTCTCCACTCTTCTTTCTAACCAGTACCAAATTTGCAAGCCAATTTGAGAATCTAATTGGGACAATTATTTTAGCATCAAAGAGATTCTTAATCTCTTTATCAATCAATGGCATGAGAAGAGGATTAATTCTCTCCAATATCTGCTTGAAAGGTCTTTCATTTTCTTTGATAGGAATAGTATGCCGAATAATGGAAGGATCATACTTTTTTAAATCAGCATAAATCCAAGAAAAAACATCAATAAACCTCTTAATGATCTCAATATATTTAAATTTCATATCAGCAGAAAGAAACTTTTAAATTTTGATCATTTTGGGCAAAGCTAATGTACCAAGATTACAACTCTCTACTTCATCTTCATCAGCTTGTATCTTTGGCGATTTGAAAACATCATTCTGATCAAAAAGCTTCTCAAGGGGAATAATACCTTTTGGTATATAATTATTCTTTCGTTGCAAAACTTCAGAATTTCCTTATGATTCAACAAGCATATTTTGTTGGTCTACTTGTGTACTTTCAAATTCTTCTTTTGGCTCAATAAAATTCTTTACTTGTTGATCATCTTCAAAAACTTACCAATTGGTTATATTATCTGGTATAGCTGGTCTATGAAGAACTTCAATCTCATATTTTTCAGTAGAATGAATAGGAATGATGAAAAGACTTGCAGAGACAACAAGAGAATCAACAATGGAATTTTGGTCTCTAGTTTTGATAGTGAAAGAATAGGCTTGAAAATTTTCCAACATGTCTAAAACTAGATTTCTGTATGTTCTCATTCTTACATCCTTCGTTTGATAAACACCTTCAATTTGTTTAATAACTAATTCTAAATCTCCAAAAATAGAAATATTTTGAGCCTTCATTTTTTTCAAAACATCTAGACCCAAAATCAAAGATTCATATTCAGCCATGTTGTTTGTGCAATCAAGTTCAGTTTGTAGGAGTAAAACTTACTCTCATCATTTGGACTTGTAATTCAAATCCCTGCTCTAGCCCCTTATTTTCCAGTTGATCCATCAAAGTACAATGACCACCATCTTTCCATCTCTTTGTCATTTACTTGCTGATTTTCGCACTGCTGAATTTCAGAGTGCTAATTTTCTACTCTCATTTATTGTTCGACACTATCAGTTGACTCATTGAAAAGAATAGCAAATCCAAGGTCAGTATCAAAGGCATAAATAGGAAATTTTTGAGGTTTTTCTTCACTGCTTACCATGTAAGCCATTCTAATCTCACGATACAATCTCCTTTGCTCACCAAAAACAGGAATAGTAGCATAGGTAAGGTCCATCTGCATTGTGCCTTTGATTTTTTCTGCCCATGATCTTGACAATAACATACCAAAATTTGGCGAATTTTCAGCCACTACAATGTCCATAACAACCGTCTTTGCTGGGATTTGTGTTAGACCAACAACAACATCATTAATTAGACCAATGCATTGAACTCTTTTTGAATCGAAAGAAAACAAATCCTTATATGGTCTTGTTAATTGCAACCCCATCCTTTCCATGATTACTTTGGGCATAATATTGTGAGAAGCCCCTAAATCCAACATAGCATTATGTAAATTAATATCATGAATACTGATGCTTACATAAAAAGGAGGAAACTCTTCATTTTGTTCATCTTCTAGCCTTGGACCCAAATATATAGTAGGATTATCTTCTTGAACATTCAAAATATCAGCAGCTCCTGGTTGTAAATTCTACATCTTAACAATCTTGCTTCTATATTCATTTACCTTGATAATCTCACCAAATGGGACTGATATTTTAATCTTTGAAATTTCATTCTCAAGGTTGAAAACATAAATAGATTTTTCAGCTTCTTTGATAGGAGGAGGAATTTGAGTGTCTTTCTTACCTTCAACAATCTTTGGAGTATCCTTTTTGACTTCAGCGACCTTTGGAGGATCTTTCTTAGGTTGCGTTTTGTTTGCAATAATAGGTACATTTCTGATTCTGAGATTATATTGATTTTTCATTTCAAAAATAGCATGTTGTTACCCTTTAAAATAATCTGATGGTTCTTCACCTTGATTAGCCAAATATGACTCATCATGCTCTTCTTTATTCAAGAAAATTCTTGACATCTCTTTGTCAAGACAATGGATAGATTCTTGAGGAATTTCAGACTCATCTTCTTCATCTACCAAATTCTATTGAAAAGGAGGTCTAACTGGAGGATCAGGCTGTTGATTTATATTTTCTCTTAGCCTTTGTTGATTTTGAGGTCTCTTGAATTGAGGTTTTCTAAATTGAGGTTCATGTTGCACAGGAGGAGCAGAAGTGTTTCCAAGAGCTAACCTATCCATTAACTTCTCCATAGTTTTCATCATTGAGTCAAATTTATCATCAGAAGTTGAGGAGGAAGTTTTCTCTTCTTCTTTCAATTTAGTTTTTCCCATTTTTGACTTTTTAGCAGCTATCATGTTTACCTCTACCTTTACTGCATCACTTTGCATTTCAGCAAGTGTAGGTGATTCTCTTTCTCTCTACAAGATAGAAAAGTCATAATAAAATGCTTCAGCATATCTCATTTGTGCTAAGGCTTCTGGAGGTTTCAAATGAGTTGGAATTGAATCAAAAACTTTATTAAATATTTTTGAAAAGTTTTGGAGAGATTTATCAACTGCCCTTCTAAGACTGCTATATTCAGTAAGTGCTTGAACTAGATTGGTTATGTTTCCCCATTTTCTCAAAAGTTTGTCTTCAAACTCATCCCAAGTTCGAATACTTCCCGGTGCAAAAGCTTTAAACCATTTTCTAACTTCACCGGTAAAAATTTGTGCAAACAGTCTGTTAGAGTCGGTCCTTACAGCCCTCCGTCAGATATCAGTTCGATTTTTGCATATCATTCTTAGGTGTCTCGCTCGTTCCACTTCGTTTCATTTTGCTAGGGGCATGCCATTGACTGACGAGGGGGTCTGGTTGTCTTGTGTTTCCTCATGCTTGTACCTGCAGGGCTAATTAAAATTCCTCAAAAATCACTGAAGTTCATGGTCATTGCATTCATGGTTATAAATGATTGTTTTCGTCAAAAAGAGTCTTTAGTCCTAGAGTCTAGGGTTTTCAGTCTTTAGCTACATGTAATAAAAGCCCGCAGGCCATGAGGTTGGTTTCAAAAGATTTCTATTTCATGTTCTTACTATCAAAAACATTTGAAGACATTTCTAGTCCAAAACTCTGTTTTGGAATTAGAAATTGTCAAACTTCATTTTTTGTAATAATTGTATTTATTTCACCATAAGAAGTTTCAGAGCAATCCTCTGATCTTTGCCTAAGACAAATTCCAAATCCTTGCAAAAAACAACAAGGTATCACCAGTCCAAGACTCAGAAAAAGCAAGGAAAAGCCAAAGAACATCATTATATAAAGTGATCGAATGACAAAGTGCCAAACATTATAAAAGTGGGTCATGGAGTAAATTTAAAATCAAATCTGATTTTATGAGATATTTTTCTTCACATATAAACCATGGTAAACAATTCATTTGCACGAATCCTCAAGGCAGAAATCAAGCTGGTGAAGTTGAAGGCCGAAATCGTGTTTTGCAAAGTTGTGGACAGGTACTGGAGGTGCGCGCTATGCGCAGAGGAGGCGCGCTACTCATATAGAGCGCGCTACGCATATAACCTCACCAGCCAGTGTTAAATACCACGGACGCTACGCACTTGCAGCGTGCTACGCATTGGGTGAGCGTGCTACCCATACAGTCTCAGAGCCAAAAAAATTTGCCTTTGCGTCCGATTTCATGCCCAAACACCTTAATCGGCTTGCAAGTAGGTTCTCCACCATTGTTAAGTGATTTTTGAACAGGATTGTGGTGTTTTTAAAGTGGGGAAATTAGTGTGTTTGATGTGGACAGAGGTGAAACCCTATGTTCATAGCAGATTCATTTCTTAGGGTTTTGAATACATGTTGATGGTCTTGTGAAGGATTTCCTAGCTTGTATTGTTGATATATATACCTATGCATCTATTGTCAAAGTGTCACGACCCTCATGCTCTTAGTTTTCCATCTCACCACTGCTGTCACTATGATTGTCATTCTCATTTTAGCAATGCTCCTTATTCATGTTTTCACATAGTCTCATGATTCACTTGTCCATATCCCCATTGACATTATCGGAACATTGTTATCATTGCTATGGTTTCACTATGGTCATTGTCACTGTTTCCTATTCTCCATTGACAAAACACAGTCTCATACTCATTTTCCCCTTTGAAAAATTTTAGCCAGCATTACAAAGGCTACACACTACATTACACTTTTTACTCATTTGTCAAATTCCCTTGTGATCAAAGCAGTGACTGTTTTTATGCCAATCCACTTAACAGAGCTATTACCACTGTGGCTTATTTTCTTATGATGCTTTGGTACATATGCAACATATTTGGGTATTGAGAATACATTGAAACTTTTGACTTCACTACACCTATATCAACATACATATTGCAGACATCTTGTTTTCAGAGCAGGAGTATGACAGTGATTCCACAGCAGAGGGTAATGTGCCACGGAGGTCTCACAAAAGTGGCAAAGGTGGTAAGCATCTCAGGGAGGAGCCTACCTCTTTGGCTCAATTGCAGGCTTGCCCGCTTCCAATGGATTGTTTTCAACGTCACTCATGTTTCCAATACTATGAGATGATTTCACAAACCCAGCATCATCATGAACTGGCTCGTCTATTTGTTCTACATTTACATGATGGCCGTGTAAACCTCACCGGAGTAGATTTCATTCTGTCACCAGAGACTATTGCTCAGGCCACCGGGATACCAAATATAGGGAATGAACAAACGCTGCCATAGCTGAGAAATTCCACTATGAGCCATACATCAAACCCCGGTATATGAGGCACCTTGAAAGGGGTTTTTCCTTCTTTCGTATCAAGGACAGGTTTGCACCATCGATGAAACTCATCATTCGGGTATTTCCGCCATGAAAGGTGATTCCTCGTGTCTCTATGCTGTGACTATGTCCGCTTGTTGATGCATTTCACAGTACGATGGATGTAACATTCCAGACGGCGAGCCCAACATAGAGGAGCATGATGATTTTTTGTACAAAAGAAGACCTCAAAGACAAAGAAAAGATAGAAGTATATATCATTACGCTACCGACCAAGATCAGAGTAGCAACGCCTCTTTATCAGCCAACAGGTTACTTTGGGGAGGATTTCATCTCCGCACTTCTTCCATAGCCATACCGCTCCCTGAGGTGTAGTCTATGATGAGGGAGGTCAAAACCAGCCTGAATTCAGATCTAGCACATTATCAACACCCATTGTATGTGACATACCAACAAGGCCATAGGGCCTTATTTGCAGCTACACGACGAGTACTATCTCCACCCGGGGTGGAAGGGGTCTCGTTGACTCCATCAGCAGAGTGAGTATTATCTCCACATGATGTGGAAGGGGTCTCGCCTTCTTCTTCAGCACAGGTATAGTTTCAGGACAGGGGCAAGAGGCCCATGCATGATGAGGGCCCTTCAGGAGGCCGGGACACTGATTTCACGTTCATCGATGTTGATGCGAGCTCTCCTAGCTCGAAATTGAAAGAGATCATCCAGAGCAACACGAATGGGACGCTGAAAGAAAATCGTGGGAGGGCTCATGGGTGGGATAAACCACTTGGAGCGGCCAGAATGTTCACTAGAAGACGCACACACTTTATGGAGTCATGCACTCTGAAGATCCTGACAATCAGTCTCTAAGACCCGCTTAAGGACACACCACCTAATCGAGATTCTGTCTTCACACTGTTAAACATTCATCTAGAGAAGTTGTTGGAAATCCAACAGACAAAGATGCTATGTTCACACAGTGTCATGACATTGGGGCCCAAGATGCATGTCTCAGCTACAAATAAGATTCCAAACAGATTGATGGCACAAACGGTGAAAAATCTCATACGAGTGCCAGTTCAACAGTTGTTGGCTGGGCATCAAGTAAGATGGAGGGCTCCGCTCTCACTGAGCAAACGAGAAATTTTTGTCATTTTGGAAATATTTTGGTCTCAAAACACATTTTTCTGTAAAATTAAGGCGAGCAGAATGTCTGACGCCGCTTTGATTGGGACACTTGTTGAAGGAAAACTTTATATTTTTGGGTTTTTCATGGTAATTTATGCATGCTCAAGTATTTCCGAAGAATTTCATCAAGTTCTGGATGATCAAAAGGCCCAAAAACACCATGAAAACCACCTTGCTGCCAATTTTTTGAAATTGTGAGGAAGTACTTAGAGAACAGAAGTTTGAGGCAAATGTTGCTCAAATTGGCCATCAAGTGAGACAGCCACCATCCAGGGATTTCCAACCAGCTATCATGAGCTCACACTAGATGCTTAAAGCGCCTCAAAACAGGTTGGAGATCATAATGCCAGAGGAGCCTGTGCTTACATTATTATGATTTTATCACTTTTTCACCTTCCAGCTCAGAATTTTGGCCAGTTGAACCAGTTTTGCTTGTGGATGAAATTTTTGAGTTATCATGATGTAAATTGATGGTTGGAATGTAACTTTGACTCACTTTTACCTCTTCTAGATGATTCACTCCTAAAAAAGTACAAATCAGATGTAAGAATAAGTTTCCTCCCTTTTAGAGGCAAGTTGTTTAGATGCCTATTTTCTAGTTCTTTGTTTAGAATTAGTTGGAACTGCTCCTAGAAGGAGGAATTCGACCCCTAGAGGTGTGGGACGGGGTTAGGAGGTCTATATGATGTAATTTTTGTGATGAGTCTTAAGGTGTTAACTTTGTGGAAGATTTGGCACATCATTATGTAATATATTTTTCATATTTTGTTAAGGAAAGACTGCAGGTTTTATAAAGACTTGCTAGATTTCAGGATTTCTAATGATGAGCAGCTCAGCTTTATTGTGTTGGTTCAATGTTTACATGCTATCTCTTCTTATGCTTCAAATCAGTTAATTATAAATGAGGTTGAATCCATTGTTTCAGTGCTCTGCCTTTGAATTTGTTTAGTCTTACATGTTTTCGCCTGTTTGGAGAGGATCCATGTTCTCCCTTGCCCTCTTCAGCTCCTTGTCATTCTGATCCATCCATATACCCAATCAAAAGCATCAAGACTACTGCCTACCTCGCCCCAACTCGAATTCTGCAAAGATCTGGCCTTATCCCCGAACCCAAAAATTGTTTTTTCCCATTTCTCCAACAAAAACCCCAAAAATCAAAATCAAACTTTCCTATCTCTTTACTAGCCTAAAATTAGTATTCCTTGTTCATTATAAGTCATCTCAGCCCCTCTGAAAACCTTTTGCCGAGATAGACCCGGAGAGAGCCCTCTCCTGTCCTCGTAGGGCTAGCTACGAGGCTGAGCGTGGTTTGATGTAGCCTTGAGTTTTACCTTATTTCAGCCTAAGGTAGATTTGAGCGCTAACATAGTGGCGACCATACTGGGGAATAAAATATCAATGGTTTGCTTGTTTATGTGTTTGTTTCATGAGTCTTAGACGGAGTCTGAAGTCACGCCAGGTAGCTTTCGAAACGCTTTTGCCATGCATAAGCGGAAATAGATAAACGCTGCTTCAGTCGATCTCCGGTTAGCTTGTGAATGCAGCACTTGATTTGAAAAATCACCCCAGTATACTTGTTCGTTCTAGACCTTTGGATGATTGAGTCTAGAAGTCGATAGGCTGAAGATAATTGATTGTGTTCCTTGAAATTTTTCCCGAATAGATCAATACACTGGCTTCAAGAAGGCATACTAGATCAAATCCTGATCCAAATCCGCCTCCAGTATATGAAAACCCCAACCTAATCCCAATAATTTTCCGTCGAGAAGCTCCTATTATTCCATTGGTCAAATCTCACTCATACCCCACCGTTTTTGAATACATTGATGATATTGAGTTTGACGATCAGTTTGAGTTATCATTGTTTGAGACCAAATCCGAAAGTGCCATTGGTTCTACCGTTATTAATCCTGAGTTCATCAAATATTTAGAAGTTGAGCAAGCAAATAGATCTATTAACAATTATATTCTGAATCTACAAAATTCCATCGTGGCAACTAACATTCCCGAATTCATTGAATCTGCTTCACAAACTCTTGGACCGTCTGAAGTTGCATCTAGTTCTCGGATTCCCACTGAACCTTCCTTTATCCCTACCATTCCCGTACAGCCTGAGATTTATGATCATCAATCAGTAGTAGTTTCTCTTCTGTCTCCACCGCATACACCTCGTTCACCTACTGCTCCCATTCCTCCTGTTTCTCCGAGACAGCAGTTTATAAATCCGCCAAGAGCCATGGCTGCCAGATTTGCACCTTTTGCTTTGCCGGCCAATTTGGATCCTATGCCTGCTGATTATCAGAGCAAGATTCCTATATTCAATGGCACACCACAGAGTATATCCGCTCAGCATCATATTGTCCGAATGACAGACTTTTTGGGCCTGCATGAAGTTGATGCAGAAAATGTTTCAATGAGATTGTTTGCCCAGAATTTTGGAGGAGAGGTTCGTAAATGGTTCAGAGCTTTACAGGCCAGGAGTATCAACACATTACAGGAACTTCAGAATCAGTTTCTAGATCGATAGGAGATGAAAAAAGATCCGCTACAGATCACTTCAGAGTATACCAGCATCAAGCGTAATCCTGGTGAGTCCGTTCAGGATTATATTATCAGATTCAATACAGTTTATAATGCAATTCCATATGACTTAAGACCATCTAAAAAGTCAGCTCTTCTTAAATTCCCGGATGGTTTTGATCCGGAGATGGCTTATTCACTACGAGACAGAGATCCGCCTACCTTAGAAGATATGCAAAAGATTGTTGTTAGTGTTGAGGCGAATCTGAATGATAAGAGAGCACGGTTGAAAGCAGAGAAAAGAGTGACCATAAAAGAAGAGCCTTCCACATCTGCATCAGAACCGCCCTGGCTTCGTGAGATGGAAAAAATGTTCAAAAGAATGAACCTTGATAAACCAGAAACGCAGATTCGTAATCCAAACTACCGTGGCCAGCAGCAGCCACAGTTCAGAATTAAGCAGCGTGAACAGAGAGCACAAGAGCTGACAACCCAGCAGCAGATTAAAACTCCTCTTTTGCAGAATTTTGTGAGTCAAGATTCAGACGATGATGATGATGTAGTAGGTGAGCAAAACCACTTCTTTACTCCCGACGATCTTCCCATTTACATTACTGAGGTTGAAGAATATGGAGAAAGTTCAGCTGCACAGAAAGATGAGGATTTCATTTTAGCAAATGATGCAGATTTAGAGGAAGAATCAGATGATTACCAAAGAGGATATCTGAATGCTTTGTCCACTCAACAGAAGCAATACTCATTGAGAAACCGAGATGTGCCCATAAATCCAATTCAGAAAAGAAAAGAGGCTTCAGCACCGAAGACGGATTCACCTATACCACAGAAGAAAGGAAAAGGGACAATTGATCCCGCAGCTAGTAAAGTATCATCAGCAGAAAAGGTAAATCAGTCAAGTATAATGAAGGATAAGGCTGAAAAGAAAGAGGTTCTGGTCAAAGAGGTTGAAAGAGTTTCAGCATTTAGTTTGGAAAATGAAATTTCCAAATTAAAAATATCTATTCCTTTGACAGAAATCATGAAGAACAGCAACTACCGTGGCCAAGTCTCCAAAATTCTGAATTTTGATCCAATGTTTGACACGGTAAATGTTGAAGATGATCAGCCAGAATTGATTTTCGGGCCTGCATTAGATGGTGAGTCCCCTGACAGTGATGTTCCTCCCTTTTATATCAGTTTGAGGTTGCATGAATATGTATTGCACAATGCCATGTTCGATTCGGGTGCTTCGCACAATCTGATGCCAAAGGCGATCATGGAAAATTTGGGACTAGACATTACAAGAAAATATCATGATTTGTATTCATTTGATTCCAGCCGTGTGAGGTGTATAGGACTCATCAAAGATTTGGTTGTAAGCTTAGATCAAATTCCAGCGAAGAATGTCTTGATGGATGTGGTTGTGGCGGACATTCCTCCATGATTTGGGATGCTCCTTTCAAGATCTTGGGGGGCAAAGTTGAAAGGCACACTTCAGTTAGATTTCTCTTATGCGACAATTCCAGTCTTCGGTCAAATGAGAAAGTTATATCGAGAGCAGAAGATGAAATACATGATAACCAGCAAAGAGAAGCCAATCAATCATCCTGTAAATTATGTACATACCGACTTAGAGTCGTTTGTGTTGCTTGCTGATAGTTTTAATGATATAGATAGTCAAATAGTTCACGCGAAAGATATACCAGAAATCACTGAGAATTTTAGAGAAGTTCTGCAAAAAGAAAGAAGAGAAAAGCAAGCTACTGTGGAGCAATCAGCTAAAGACAATGGGCAGCAAACAGGAAAAACAGAGCTGGCGCAATTTCAGCATTTAGAGGACGATGAAGATGGTCTTTGGACCATGTATTTTGATGGCGCAGTGGGTAGTGACGGTGCTGGAATTGGTGTTTGGATTCGTAGTCCATTTTCCGCTCCGGATAAGGTTCCAAGCAATGTGAGAGTGTGTTCCTACAAGCTAGCATTTGACTGTTCTAATAATGAAGCGGAATATGAGGCTCTAATTGCTGGCCTTAAGATTCTTAGAAAGCTGAAAGCGAAAAGGATTGCAGTGTATGGGGATTCAGAGTTGGTGATAAAGCAGGTTAAAGGTGAGTTTCAGGCCAAGCATCCTCGCATGAGGGCTTACCGTAATGCAGTTTTAGATATTTTGAAGTTATTTTCTGATCATACCTTGACATGTGTGCCTCGCATACAAAATGGTGTTGCTGATGGACTTGCTAAGGCAGCAAGAAATTTAAAAATTCCAATGAATTCCAGCAACAAGTTCGAGATTCATGTGAAACACCGCCCCACCGTTCCAGACAATCAGCGATGTTGGCAAGTCTTTCAGGATGACGAGGAGATTAGTGACTTTCTGCATAATAAGGGTAAGTTTAAAGACACCTCCATAGATACAGAACATGATGATGGTAATGATGATATACAAATAAATCAAATGGAAGTACTGCAACTTAAAGATAACATCATTCCTAAGGGATTGATTCCTTTGGAGGAACTCTTTGACCAAGATGATGTAGCCCGCAAACCGACATTGAGGGCGACTGAAAAAGGTGTTGAAGAGGTAAATATTGGGACAGATGAGAATCCCAAGATGGTAAAGTTATCAAAGTTATTGTCACCAAAGGTAAAGGCAGAGTATGTGAAATTGTTGTCTTCATTTTCTGATGCTTTTGCATGGGACTACTCAGATCTAAAAACATATGACACTAATATCATTCAGCATACTATCCCCATTAAACCAAATCAGAAGCCTTTTCGTCAAAAGTTAAGGAGAATTAATCCAAAGCTGACACCATCGATTGAAAAAGAGGTAAACAGGTTGTATAAGTTAGGAATCATTGTGCCTATCCGATTTTCAGATTGGATATCAAATTTGGTGCCCATGAGAAAGAAAACAGTTGAGATCCGTTTATGTATCGACTTCAGAAATTTGAATAAGGTATCATTAAAATACAATTATCCGCTGCCAAAAATGGACTATATATTGCAGCGAGTAGTTGGAGCATCAAGGATGTCACTACTCGATGGCTATTCAGGATACAATCAAATTTTAGTGCGTGAAGATGATCGTGACAAGACTGCGTTCACCACTCCATGGGGAACGTTTCATTATGCAAAAATGCCGTTTGGTTTGAAGAATGCAGGTGCCACCTTTCAGCGTGCAATGGACATGGCTTTCGCCAATGAGAAAGATGTATTTTTGGTTGTTTACCTTGATGATTTAACTGTGTTTTCAAATTCTGATGAGGAACATTTATATCATTTGAAAGTTGTTTTCCAGAAGTGCAAAAAATATGGCATTTCGTTGAATCCGAAAAAGAGTCTTTTTGCCATGGATGAAGGCAAGCTCCTTGGCCACATCATATCGAAAGACGACATTCGAGTTGACCCTGCACGTGTTGAAGCCATCCAGCAGATTGAGCAGCCCCGGAACAAGAAAGAAATACAGTCCTTTAATGGTAAAATGAATTTTCTGCGTCGTTTCATTCCAAATCTTGCTGAGCATCTTAGAGAAATCACGAATATGCTGAAAAAGGACAGTCAGGTAAAGTGGACAGAAGAGGTGGTGAAATCATTCAATTTGGTAAATATAGCTCTTTCTTCAGCCCCTATTATAATCAGCCCGGACTACATGCAGGACTTCATTTTGTTTTCGTTTGCTTCTGAGCACACTTTGGCAGCTGTTTTAATGCAGAAAAGGGATGGAGTTGAGAATCCCATTGCTTTTTTCAGTCGGATTATAAGGGACGGAGCATTGAAATACAATATTATTGAGAAACAAGCACTTGCGCTTGTAAAGGCCTTGAAAGATTTCCATGTGTATATACTGCATTCCCACATTATAGCATATGTTCCTAACACAGTAGTTAAAGATGTTTTGGTACAGGAAGATCCAGAAGGAAGACGGGGTAAGTGGATCGCTGCGTTATTAGAATACGATGTGGAGATTAAACCGACCAAGCTGATCAAAGGACAAGGACTCGCCAAACTCATGGCTGAAGCAAATCTGCATGCTCTAGATATTAATTTGATCGCTGCCATGTCCGATGAAGATGAGGAGAGTACATCAGTTCAGGTATCTGATATTTTTGTTTCTTCCCCTTGGTATGCTGACATTTTATACATGCTTCAGAATTTGTCTCCACCTCCCGGGATGCCTAGAAATAAGAGTAGAACATTGAAGTTGAGAGCTGCAAAGTTTTGCATACTGAATTCTGCATTGTATTGGAAAGACCCTGGTGGAATGTTGTTGAATTGTTTGGTAGAGGAGGAAGCCAAAAGAGTTTTGGAGGACTTTCATAGAGGAGATTGCGGGGGCCATCTGTTTTGGAAAACCACAGTGAATAAGATTCTAAGGGCAGGTTACTATTGGCCTTCTTTGTTTTCGGATGTATATAAGGCTGTTAAGAATTGTCACGAGTGCCAAATTTTCGAAGGGAAGCAAAAACTACAGCCTTTGCCTCTCAAACCAATTGAAGTTAGTGCACCATTCCAGTAGTGGGGATTGGATTTCATCGGGGAAATTCACCCAGCATCTTCCGGACAGCATAGATGGATATTGACAGCTACAGACTACTTCACGAAATGGATCGAGGCCATCCCCACTCGACAGGCCACGGATGCGGTAATTATTTCTTTTCTTGAAAATAATATTCTATCACGTTTTGGGTGTCCTAGTAAGATAATCATAGATAATGCAGCGACCTTCAAGTCTAAGAGGATGGTTGAATTTTGCTATAAGTACAATATCAGCTTGGGACATTCGACTGCCTACCATCCGCAAGGAAATGGCTTGGCGGAATCTTCAAATAAGTCCTTGGTGAATATCATTAAGAAATTGCTGGAAATCAATAAAAAGGGCTGGCACAAGAAATTAGTGAATGCACTGTGGACTGATAGGGTAAGTCAGAAAAAGTCTATTGGCATGTCTCCTTTCGAGTTGGTGTACGGGATAGACACGGTTTTTCCTACTTCGCTTGCTATCCCGGTAGTCAAATTGCTTCAGGAGGCTGGTAGTGAGGAAGATCCCATGCAGCGGAGGATTAATCAGATGATTCATTTACAGCAGACACGGGAGGAGGTATTTCAAAATACTTTCAAGTTGCAGGAGCGCATCAAGAAGATTTATGACAGGAAGGCAAAAGCAGATAAGTTTCAGCTGGATGAGGTGGTTTTGAAGTGGGATGCTCGGAATGAAGATAAGGGAAAGCACGGAAAATTTGAAAACCTATGGAAGGGTCCTTTTAAGATTGCAGCGTATCGCGGTCAAAACGCCTTTCTTCTCAAGGAAATGAATGGAGATGATTGTCCTGGAGGGCCGATCAATGGTCGACTGCTAAAGCGATACCACTTCTGAGTATTTTCTGCTGATTTCATCATCATTGTATATATCATTTTACTTCTGTTTTATTGCAAGTGTGTACTGATCTCTCATCTTCAGTCTGGGGCCCGGAGTGAAGGCTATAATTCTGGAGATGGAGGTTGGTTGGTTTGAAGTTTTTCAAGTCAGTTTTATCAGTCTTTTCAGTTTTAGAGTCGAGTCAGTTTTGATCAAGTTTCAGTCAGGTTTTCAGTCAAGTCTGCAGTCATAAATGTATTAAAAGTTTTGTGTTATCTGTTGAAATAATGACTCCATCGCCCAATGGATGAAGGCACTGCCTGACTCCCCCAGAGATCTGTCATTCTTGGCATCTCCTCGGAGCCACCATCCCCCATTGGAGCCAATGTTAGAGTCGGTCCTTACAGCCCTCCGTCAGAGATCAGTTCGCTTTTTGCATATCATTCTTAGGTGTCTCGCTCGTTCCACTTCGTTGCATTTCGCTAGGGGCATGCCATTGACTGACGAGGGGGTCTGGTTGTCTTGTGTTTCCTCATGCTTGTACCTGCAGGGCTAATTAAAATTCCTCAAAAATCACTGAAGTTCATGGTAATTGCATTCATGGTTATAAATGATTGTTTTCGTCAAAAAGAGTCTTTAGTCCTAGAGTCTAGGGTTTTCAGTCTTTAGCTACATGTAATAAAAGCCCGCAGGCCATGAGGTTGGTTTCAAAATATTTCTATTTCACGTTTTTACTATCAAAAACATTTGAAGACATTTCTAGTCCAAAACTCTGTTTTGGAACTAGAAATTGTCAAACTTCATTTTTTGTAATAATTGTATTTATTTCACCATAAGAAGTTTCAGAGCAAGCCTCTGATCTTTGCCTAAGCCAAATGCCAAATCCATGCAAAAAAAAACAAGGTATCATCAGTCCAAGACTCAGAAAAAGCAAGGAAAATCCAAAGAACAACATTATATTAAGTGATCGAATGAAAAAGTGCCAAACATTATAAAAGTGGGTCATGGAGTAAATTTAAAATCAAATATGATTTTATGAGATATTTTTCTTCACATATAAACCATGGTAAACAATTCATTTGCACGAATCCTCAAGGCAGAAATCGAGCTGGTGAAGTTGAAGGCCGAAATCGTGTTTTGCAAAGTTGTGGACAGGCACTGGAGGTGCACGCTACGCGCAGAGGAGGCGCACTACTCATATAGAGCGCGCTACGCATATAACCTCACCAGCCAGTGTTAAATACCGCGGACGCTACGCACTTGCGGCGCGCTACGCATTGGGTGAGCGCGCTACCCATACAGTCTCAGAGCCAAAAAAAATTTCCTTTGCGTCCGATTTCATGCCCAAACGCCTTAATCGGCTTGCAAGTAGGTTCTCCACCATTGTTAAGTGATTTTTGAACAGGATTGTGGTGTTTTTAAAGTGGGGAAATTAGTGTGTTTGATGTGGACAGAGGTGAAACCCTATGTTCATAGCAGATTCATTTCTTAGGGTTTTGAATACATGTTGATGGTCTTGTGAAGGATTTCCCAGCTTGTATTGTTGATATATATACCTATGCATCTATTTTCAAAGTGTCACGGCCCTCACGCTCTCAGTTTGCCATCTCACCACTGCTGTCACTATGATTGTCATCCTCATTTTAGCAATGCTCCTTATTCATGTTTTCACATAGTCTCGTGATTCACTTGTCCATATCCCCATTGACATTATCGGAACACTGTTATCATTGCTATGGTTTCACTATGGTCAGTGTCACTGTTTCCTATTCTCTATTGACAAAACACAGTCTCATACTCATTTTCCCCTTTGACAAATTTTAGCCAGCATTACAAAGGCTGCACACTACATTACACTTTTTACTCATTTGTCAAATTCCCTTGTGATCAAAGCAGTGACTGTTTTTATGCCAATCCACTTAACAGAGCTATTACCACTGTGGTTTGTTTTTCTATGATGCTTTGATACATATGTAACATGTTTGGGTTTTGAGCATACATTGAAACTTTTTGTCTTCACTACACCTATATCAACATACATATTGCAGACATCTTGTTTTCAAAGCCATGTCAGAGACGGATTCAGTTTATGAGCAGGAGTATGACAGTGATTCCACAGCAGAGGGTAATGTGCCACGGAGGTCTCACAAAAGTGGAAAAGGTGGTAAACATCTCAGGGAGGAGCCTACTTCTTTGGCTCAATTGCAGGCTTGCCCGCTTGCAATGGATTGTTTTCAGCGTCAGTCATGTTTCCAATACTGTGAGATGATTTCACAAGCCCAGCATCATCGTGAACTAGCTCGTCTATTTGCTCTACATTTACATGATGGCCGTGTAAACCTCGCCGGAGTAGATTTCATTCTGTCACCAGAGACTATTGCTCAGGCCACCGGGATACCAAATATAGGAGAGGAATGGAACAAACGTCAGCAGTTAGAGAAATTACACTATGAGCCATACATCAAACCTGGGTATATGAGGCACCTGAGCAGGGTTTTTCCTTTCAGATTCCTGAAGGATGAGTTTGCACCATTGATGAAACTCATCATTCGATATTTCAGTTGCGAGGGCAGATTCTCGCGTCTCTATGCGTACCATGTCCGTTTGTTGATGCATTTCACAAGGGTACGTATGATGAACATTTCGTACTTCATGTATCGCAACATAGAGAGGATGATGATTTTTGTACAGAAGAAGACCCCAGCACAGCAGCGTAGAAGTATATATCATTACGCGCTGATCAAGATCATAGTGGTACATCAGTTGACACAGCAGGGCATTACTTGGGAGGATTTCATCTCCCGTGACTTCTTCACAGCGCCACAGCCGCTTCCCGAGGTAGTTCATGATGAGGGAGAGCCTTCACACCAGCCTGGCATTCCTGAGATCGAGCATATCAGTGCTCCATTGTATGTGACATACCAGCGAGGCCACAGGGCCTTATTTGCAGCTACACGACGAGTACTATCTCCACCCGGGGTGGAAGGGGTCTCGTTGATTCCATCAGCAGAGCGAGTATTATATCCACATGATGTGGAAGGGGCATCACCTTCTTCTTCATCACAGGTATAGTTTCAGGACAGGGGCAAGAGGCCCATGCATGATGAGGGCCCATCAGGAGGCCGGGACACTGATTTCACGATCATTGATGTTGATGCGAGCACTCCTAGCTTGAAGCTGAAAGAGATCATCCAGGAGCAAAAGGCCGAGAATGACGCGCTGAAAGAGAAATTGCAGAGGGCTCAGTGGGTGATAAACTACCTGGAGCAGCGTAACAAACAGCTAGAAGATCAGCACACACTTTATGAGCTGCGGTGAATCCGTGAAGATCGACAATTGGCCCGGAAGAGACCCTGCGACATGACACCAATCGATCGAGATTCTTGCCTCACACATGTTAACAATCATCTGGAGAAGTTCTTGGAAAAATCCAACAGAGATAAAGACATGCTTCGTCACATGAAAGGTCATTATTGGGCCCGCATGCATGTCTGCAAAGCAAAAATGAAGATTCTGAAAAGGAGATTGAGCGAAGCACTAAAACAACGGAAAAGGCCTGATCCACTCCGGATTTTGGCCGAGGCTTTTTTGGCTGGGCATGATACATGATGGAGGGTCTTCGCTCCGAATTTGAGCAAATTCGGAGAAATTTTTGTCATTTTGAAATATTTTGGTCTCAAAACAGATTTTTCAGCTGTACGAGTAGCGCGTCGACGCGCTCGCTTTTGATTGGGACACTTGCTGAAGGAAAACTTTATATTTTTGGGTTTTTTATGGTAAGTTATGCATGCTCCAGTATGGCCGAAGCATTTTATCAAGTTTTGGATGATCAAAGGGCCCAAAAACACCATGAAAACCACCTTTCTGCCACCTTTTGCACCAGCAGGAAGTACTTCTGGGAGAATGAATTTTTGGAGGGGAAAATGAGCTCCAAATCGGGAAATTCCACTTGGTTTGGATAGCCAACCTCCAGGGCTTTCCAACGAGCTATCATGAGCTCAATTTGGATGCCGGGAAGCACCCCAAAAGTAGGCTGAACGACACGCTATGCATATGGCTCAAGCGCGCTACGCATATAGATTTTTGGTCAATTTTTCACCTTCCAGCTCAGGATTTCGGCCAGTTGGACTAGTTTTGCTTGTGGATGTAATTTTTGAGTTGTATTGATGTAATTTTATCATTGGCATGTAACTTGGACTTAATTTTACCTATTCTAGATGATTCACTCCTAAAAAAGTAAAAATCAAATGTAAGAATCAATTTCCTCCCTTTTAGAGGCAAGTTGTTTGGATGCCTATATTCTAGCTCCTTGTTTAGAATTAGTTGGAACTGCTCCTAGGAGGAGGAATTTGACCCTTAGAGGTGTGGGAAGGGGTTAGGATAGTCTATATGATGTAATTTCTGAGACATTCTACAGGTTGGACTCTCGGGGAAGATTTTGGCACACTATTGTACATATTTTTCATATTTTGGCTAAGGAAAGATCAGAGGTTTTGCAGAACCTGTTTGGATTCTTGCGGATTTCAGTTCTTGATGGTGTTTTCTCTCAGTTTATTGTAATTTCTTTCATTTTTAATGTATGACATTCCCTTCTTATGCTTCTGAAACTAAATGAATGAGTAAATGAGGTTGAATCCATTGATTTTAGTGCTCTGCCTTTGAATTTGTTTAGTTTGTCTTTCCTTTGTTGAAGGATCCCTTTCTTCACCCCTTGCCCTCTTCAGCTCCTTTTCATTCTGATCCATCCATATACTCGATCAAAAGCATCAATACTACTGCCTACCTCGCCCCAACTCGAATTCTGCAAAGATCTGGCCTTATCCCCGGACCCAAAATTGTTTTTCCCATTTTTTCAACAAAAACCCAAAAAAATCAAAATAAAACTTTCCTATCTATTTACTAGCCTAAGATCATCATTCACTATAGGTCATCTCAGCGCCTTTGAAGACCTTTTTCCGAGATAGACCCGGAGAGAGCCCTCTCCTGTCCTCGTAGGGCTAGCTACGAGGCTGAGCGTGGTTTGATGTAGCCTTGAGTTTTACCTTATTTCAGCCTACGGTAGATTTGAGCGCTAACACAGTTATAACTCCTCCTCACTAAGACCCTACGGGCTCTAAACCTTATACAGAAGTGTTACAAAATGTATACAAAAGCCTTTTCACTGCACAGTTTGCTGATAGAAATCTGGAACCCCTTTAATGTCTTATTTCTGGGTTTTTATAGAAAAGATAGAGGATTCTCGAAGTGGAGGTGGATGGAACACATTTAATGACTTAATTTGAACAAAATGGCAGAAAACCTTCGTGCCTACCCTGTGAATGACTAAAAATAAATGACTGTACTTTACAACTTACTTCCAGAAATAAATGTTGAGGATAAAAATCTCCTCATGAACAAGACATAAAGAATAAAATATACAAACATTCTGTACTTGACTGAAAGAGGAAAATTTGCTGCAATAAAACCCCGAGGTTGCTTGTAATGTGTGTATAGTACTCTCGGCCCTCTGACTTCAAATTTCAACCTCAGATTTTTTAATGCAGGGTTCTGTGTCTCTTAATCTTTCGCTGATATTTCATGCTGCCCCATTAATACTCTCGCGTGCCCAAATATGTCTCTTGATTTTCTCTGGAAGGTTCTATAGATTCATATCCTTTCTTTCTTTAATGATGGTCATATCATACAACTACCTTCGGCTTCCCTCCTGAATTTCTTCCTCGAAAAATTTTGAGGGCGGTGTTCTCGACTTCTGCGAACAAAGCAGCAAATCATGGTGAGTCTTCTAACACGGCAAACCTGCAAAAACTTATACCTATTAAGGAAAACCAGAACGGGGTGAAGATGAGGACGATGGTGACGATGAAGACAAGGCCATATGGTAGGAACATTTAGGGTGGTGGATAAAATACAGTGGAGACTTTGGTGGAGCGTAAGTTTTTAACGTAAAACAATTTAAACTTGATGAATGAATAAAAACCATGAATATGAATGGAACACACACACACATATATATATATATATATATATATATATATATACGGCAGGGGCAAATACCATGGACACGTGGGAATATGACACATGGGTGTACGAAAAGCCGAGAGGAATAGGTAACGTGGACAAAAGTACAACAAAAGTCAATGAAGGGGTGACGTGGAGATGTGGGACCTGGTCATGGCAGAGGGTGATTCATTTGAAAATGTAAAGGTTTGGCTACGCACGGAAAAGCAAAGAAATACGATAAATTGCAATCGAACGCGGTGGGAGCGATCGCGTGAGGTGGGGCCCGGGAAGCGCATCGCAAAATCGCAAATAGAAAAAGTGTGATGGGGAGACGGTGGTGAAATCTGGAAACTATGCTCGGCACTTTGCAATGGAGGATTCACGTGACGCGCAAAATTGCGACGGGCAAAAGTGCGAAGGGGGAATATGCGATGGTGCGATCGGTCATGTCGCAAATAATTGCGACGGATCAAATGGTCAAAACAAATGAAAATGCGATTTGCGACAAACGCCTAAAGGGGCAGCGCTTGGTTACGTGGATGAAAGGAGGTACAGGGCTAATGGAGAAAGGGGCTAGGCCCAATATATCTTTAACCGCGGATTTTAACCTTTGTTCAACGTATTTTGAGGGCGTATAGCATAACGATAGACAATATATGAGAGTCTAAGGCCAAGACAGGGTTTTTATGGGGATTCAAAAATGACAGCAAGCCAAGAATTTGTATGTATGGGCTAACATGTACAACATAGGCTCCATCTGGGGGCGGCATGTTCATCCTTGGACATGTCAAGAACCTATAGACATTTGATCATCCTATATGTAGATCCCACTCTTTAGCCCTTTTCTTTTTCTTCAAAACTCATTAGCACACATTCCTTATTAAAATAAAAACCGAAGCAAAGTCTATATACAATATAGTACAACAGGCATGCTCTGCCCGAATTAAAATTGAAAGTAGGGCTTGAGAAATTGGCCATTTACAGGGGCGTCCAGCAGGTCACCCTATAGGTTCTCTAACATAAAAGTATTATTTCCCCCTTGATTCACAATTTTGAATGGGCCAAACCACAGTGGATCGAATTTAGCATGCTTGCCCTTCTCAACTCTCCGAATATCCCATCTAAGAACCAGGTCTCCAATTTGAAATTTTCTATCTTTCGCATGCCGATCAAATACGTCTTTCATTTTCTCCTGATATTCTGTTAATCTCTGATTCACTTGGTTCCGTGTTTCCTCTAACTCGATCAATTGATTGATTCTTCTGATCATGTCATCTGGTTCTTCCTGACTTTCCTGCATGAAACGTGCCATTGGCAAAGCCAATTGCACATGAAACACAGCCGCTCGCCCATATACTAATTCATAAGGGGATTTCCCTATTGCTCTCTTGCTGGTTATCCTATTCGCCCATAGAGGAAATTTTAGTTGGGAGTCCCAATTCTTTTGATTCTCATTTATTGTTTTCTTCAAGGCCTTCACCAGGGTTTTATTAGAAGATTCTGCCAATCCATTCCCCTGTGGATAATAGGCTATTGAATGATTCAATATAATGTTATATTGTTGGCAGAAATTTACGAACCTGGCAGACTTGAAGGCCTGTGCATTATCGGTTACAATTCTAGCAGGACAGCCAAACCTGGATATGATATTTTCCTCCATAAACTTGATTATCACAACATCTGTAGCATTTCTTGCAGGTATGGCTTCCACCCATTTTGTAAAGTAATCTGTGGCTGTTAGTATCCATTTGTGTTGGCCACTTGATGCGGGATGTATTTCTCCTATAAAATCTAATCCCCATTTCTGGAATGGTTCATTTACATGAATAGGAATCAAGGGTAGAGCTACTAATTTCTGTCTTTCTGCAAATCTTTGACACTTGTCACATGCTCTAACCCAAGAAAAATCATCTGTAAACAGTTTTGGCCAGTAGAAGCCGGCCTTCAGGATCTTATGAGCTATAGCTCTCCATCTGTAATGTCCTCCATAGATTCCCTCATGAAATTCTGTCATTATATTCTCCACTTCCTTTTCTGTGAGGCATAACAGTAATATACCTGAAGAGTCTCTCCAATATAGCTGTCCGTTGGCAATTATGTATTTCTGGGATTTCATTCTTATAGCTCTGTATTTTATCTTATCACAACTTGGAGGAAAGCTAAGTGTTAAAAGATATTCAACTATTTCTTTATACCAAGGACTAGTGAGATATTTCATGTGTACCTTTTGAGTGGCCATCTCTAATCGTTGTTGTTCTTCTCCTTTCTTAGCTTCTTCATCTGCTGTCATGGATAAATTAATGCCCAAGGCTTGATGATTTGATTTAGATAACATTTTAGCAAGTCCCTGTCCTTTAATCATCCTGGTAGGTCTGATGTCTAAATCATACTCCTGTATTTTTGCAATCCATCTTCCTCTTTTACCTTCACTATCCCCCTGAACAAGAATGTCTTTGAAAACTACTGTGGGAACATATGCAGTAATGTGAGATTGCAAAAAATAGGTTCTAAAAGCTTTAAGGGACTTTACCAAGGCATATGCCTGCTTCTCCAATATATTATATTTTAACTCAACATCATGAATCACTTGACTGAAGAAAGCTATAGGCTGCTCATATCCATCTTCATTTCTCTGCAACAAGACTCCTGCTATGGTATGAGGTGAAGCAAATGAAAATATCATAAATGGTTTTGTGTAATCTGGCCCAGCTAGCACAAGAGCTTCAACAAATGTCTGTTTTATCCTTGTAAATGCGTCTCTAGATTCTTGGGACCATTTTACTTTATTATCCTTTTTCAACATATCAGTTATATGCCTAACTATCTCAGCGTAGTTAGGAATAAACCTTCTCAGAAAATTGATTCGGCCTAAAAACACTTGTACTTCTTTCTTGTTTCTGGGTAAAGGAATGTTTTTTATAACTTCAACTCTCTTAGGGTCTATTTTCACACCATCTCTAGTTACAATGTGCCCTAAGAGTTTTCCCTCATCTAATGCAAATAAAGATTTTTGAGGATTGAGGGAAAGGCCATACCTTCTGCATTTTTCAAAAGTTTTCCTTAAATGCTCAATATGATCATCATCATTCTTTGAAAATACTATAATGTCATCAAGATACACCACTAGAAACTTGTCCTGCTCTCCAACAAAGGCTATGTCCATTGCCCTCTGAAAAGTAGCTCCTGCATTAATTAATCCAAAAGGCATCCTGGCATACATAAATGTTCCCCAGGGTGTAGTGAAAGCAGTCTTATTTTGATCTTCTCGGGACACAGCTACCTGATTATAACGAGAAAAACCATCCATCATTGACATCCTGGATGCTCCCACCACTTTATGCAGGATGTGATCCATCTTAGGCAGTGGATAATTATCCTTTAGAGATGCTCTATTTAAATTCATGAAATACACGCACAACCTTATTTCTCCGTTTTTCTTCCGAACAGGAACAAGGTTTGCTACCCATTCTAAGTATCTCAATGGCACAATTATTTTGGCCTTCAGTAGCTTCTTGATTTCTTTTTCAATAGAGGGAAGTAGCAGAGGATTTATCTGTCTGAGCTTCTGCTTATAAGGCTTTGCATCTTCCCTCAAAGGAATTTTATGCTGCATTATATTAACATCAAAATTTTTTAGGTCCTGATAGGACCAAGAAAATACATCTTTATAAGATTGAAACAACTTCAAATATTTTTCTTTATATTCTTCTGGGACCCTTTTAGATAATCTTAGAATTTTGGGATCAGCATAAGTACCCAGATTTAAATCTTCCACTTGATCTTCTTCTATCACTTTGTTTGGCTGCAACGGAATATCATCTTTGTTAAATAATCTTTCTAGAGGCACCAGACCTCTAGGTATAACATTTCCTTTCAGCTGTAGCACTTTATTGCCTGCTATTTTCTCTTCCCATCTATTTTCTGCGATCTATTCATTTTCCTCTTCTTCATTATCATCAATCTCCATATTGGAGAATTCTCCCACTGTCTCCAAAAATATCTTCATTTGTTCATCATATTCAAATACATGCCAATGTTTAACATTATCTGGGATAGATGACCGGTAACGTACCTCCACTTCATATCTTAAAAGTGGATTCTGAGGAGGACGGAATGTACTGGCAGCTACAGCAAGAGAATCTGCTATTCTGTTTTGCTCCCGGGGCATGAACTGTATGTTAAATGCTGAGAAGAAGTTCTCCACCATGTCCCATACTTCATTTCTGTAAGCTCTCAGCTGAGGATGCTTAGTTTGACACTGATTTCTGTTCTGCTTTACCACCAGCTCAGAGTCTGCCATGACTTTTAGATTTTGGATGGCCATGTTTCTAGCTGTCTGTAGTCCCAATAAAATTGCTTCATATTCCACTACATTATTGGTAGCCTCATATTCCAATTTAAAGGATAGTGGCACCCATTTTCCTGTAGGAGAGATTAATAACACCCCAACTCCATTGCCTTCCCTTGAATTTGCTCCATCAAAATGTAAAGTCCAAATTTCTGATTCCTGATCTTCTTTAGGCTGCTCAGCTTGGATTTGACCAAAGAGGGGCTCATGGGCATAATTTAGATTTTCTTCTAACATCAAACATGAGAAGTCTCCCTCTTTGTTATACATTGGGGAATTATCTGAGCAATCAGCCCTAGTTACCATTTTAACAAATCTAGTCTCCCTGTATAACCTCCTCTCCTGGCCTCGAAAGACTGGGACTGTAGCATATGTTAAGTCTAACTTGATTGACCCACCAATTTTTGTACCCCAGGACCTTGACAGCAACATGCCAAAGTGGGATGGAATATCAACAACCACAATGTCCATGACCACACTCTTTGCTGGAATTTGGGCCAAATTGACCACTAAATCTTTAATCATTCCCAAGCATTTAACTCTTTTGGAATCAAATGAATATAGGTCTTTGTATGGTCTTGTAATTTGTAGTCCTAGTTGTTCCATGACAGACAGAGGCATAAGATTATGGGAAGCCCCAAAATCTAGCATACAATTGTGTAATAGCAGGTCATGAATAAATAGAGACACATAAAAAGGAGGAGTAGAAGGGTCTATCTCCTCGACATGTGGGCCAAAGACTACCATGGGTCTTTCTTCTTGAAGGTTTAAACTATTAGGCACAATTGGTATTTCAGGGGGAAGCATGAAGGAAGTAACTTGAGACTGATATACAGGTTGTTTTAATAGTTCGGTCAGGGGGACTGGAATCTTAATTTTATCAAGTTCTTTTTGCAGATTGAAAGCAGGTGGGGGCTTTTCTATCATTACTTATTTTGACTCTTTATTTTCAGCTGAAGATTTAATTTCTTTTGACACCGACTCAGCATTAGGAGGACTGACTATTTTTGAAGAAGAAGGAATCTGATCATTAGGCTCTAAGGGAGCATTTAGAGGGCTCTTACCTTTTTCTATGTTTCTGTTTGTTGCTGATCCCTTCTGAGCAGGTGCTTCTTTCTGAGGTGGCTCCTCTTCTTGTTCTTGAGTTTGGGTCCTTTTCCTTGAAGATCTGAGATCATATTTTACATTAAATTGTGCTTGCATGAAATCATCAAATTGTTTACAATAATGATCAATCTCTGCTTCTTCTTCTTCATCTTGCAATGGGAATTCTATATCATCATTATTTGAAATAGCAAGATTTGAATCTTCTAATTGATAAGTAGCATCTTCAGTGGAGTCATCTGCTAGACCTTCCAGGTACAAGGGATGTGGTACTTGGTCTGGTTGCTCCTTTGCTTCTCTCGGCAATATCTGCAATGCTAGTCTTTTATACTGGGGATTGTATCATCTGTTTGAAGCATTATAGAAATTCTTGGGAGCTGCATTTTTAGCCTCTAGTTCAAGCTTGATCATTTTCTTTATCATTTTGCTTATTTCATCCATTTTGTATGAATCTTTATCTTGATTAGAGCTAGAAACCTCTTCTTTTCCTCTCCTCCTAATATCTTGTTCAATTTTTCCCTTCACTTTCCCAGTGGAGGCAAAGTTTGCTTCCAGCTCCAGAGCATCTGACTGAGCATCATCTAAAGTGGCAGGTTTTCTTTCTCTCAATGAGAATCCAAAGTCAAAATCAAAGGCTGCTATAAAAACTATATTGGAAGTTGTTTCATGGGGCTTCATTTCAGGAGGCAGGCTCAAATGTAACTTGTTGAATCTTTTAATAAACTCTGATACTCCTTCATTATGATTCTTCTGCAAAGTATTAAATTCAGTAAGACACTGACCATAATCTTTCTTTTCTCCCCACTTCCTGAGGAAAGTGTTCTCCATCTCATCCCAGGTGGTCACAGAACGATTTCCCAATGTCTTGAACCATTTTCTGGCTTCACCTTCCAAAGATTGTACAAATAATCTTAAGACCACATCCAAATGTTCAACATTTAAGTTTTCTGCAAAAGAGAAAAAAGTCTCAAGATGTTTTTGAGCATCAATTTCATTTTCTCCATTAAATATCGGCAGTATCTTCAAATAATCCTGTGGCATATCATTTAGTACTTGGGGTAAGGCCAGTGGGGCGTATTTGTTCAATAGAAAAGCGGGAACATTAGCCATTGGGGGAGGTGGGGGTTGTGCAACAATCTGAGATACAAATGAAGGAAGAGGAGTAGGAGGAAGTGGAGTATGTATAACAATGGGAATAAATTGCACAGAAGCCTGAGGTGTGGTTGGGAATAGTTCACGGTTAACAACAGCTACTTCTGTGACTTCTTTAATTTCCTCAGCCTCAGGAGTAGGATGAGAATCTTCTTCAATCCAGGCACTTCCTCTACGTGGAGTTTCTGAGTAAAACTCGAGATTTTCTGTTCTGATTTCTTGAGAAGAAGAGGGCAGATAATCTTCAACGGAATATTCAGGGTTTTCAGCACGAACTGATTTCCTCTCCTTCCAAACTCTTTTATGAATGATCTTCTCTGGGTCAGACATGTAAGGTGTTTTTGACTGAGATGTATCTGACCTAAAATGTGGATTACGAGGAGCTAGTACTACCAATAAATTTATCAAATAAAGGACAGTGGAGTCGCCAAGGTGAGGGATACGCAACTCTTCAACTCTCTGTGCTCACCTGATTAGAGAGTGAAAAAAATTTGTCGAGGCCCAAGGAAACTGATATTCTCAAATTTGATCCCCGAAAACGGCGCCAGAAAGATGTTGTGGACAATTTTTTCACCCCTAGAGACAGTCTAGAGTTGCCATAGACCAGTGCCTAGGACATCTTAATATAGCAAGGAGCCCATCGTATAACTTGGGTTGTCAATCCAAAAGCTCTCTTACTATCTCTTGTTGAACAAGGAAATTAGTTTAAATGGGACCAATCTCTCTCAGAAGCTGATACAAAGATAAGAATAGTGTAGGAACATTATGCAAAACTCCCATACAAAGGCATCAGACAGTTAAGAGACAACTTACTGTAAAGAGGGCCAGTTCAAATAATATGCCACAGAAATCAAATATCAGAAAGTGGATGCAGTGAAGAAACATGAAGAAGATATTAGTTAACATGAGACTGATACCTAGATACATAGCAGAATCACATATGGGCTTATCCAACTAATAATCCATACATGACAATGGCGTTTTAAAAGCACCCTCCTCAAGTAACTAATATAGAAGAAAATATGGATGAGATGAACATGGAACAGTATATCACGACTAGGCCTATTTAAAGCGCTTGAATAACCCCAGTATGGGCATCAACTAGGATGAATCCTTACTCAATATTAGTGAGCCACTCGCATTCTAGAGCATGATACAAGAAGATAAATAGCATGAAATGAGATATTGTATTAACACATATGAGAAAATTACATACTGTGAGATACCAAAGACCAGAATCCTCATTACAGTTATAACTCCTCCTCACTGAGACCCTACGGGCTCTGAACCTTCATACAAAAGTGTTACAAAATGTATACAAAAGCCTTTTCACTGCACAGTTTGCTGATAGAAATCTGGAACCCCTTTAATGTCTTATTTCTGGGTTTTTATAGAAAATATAGAGGATTCTCGAAGCGGAGGTGGATGGAACACATTTAATGACTTAATTTGAACAAAATGGCAGAAAACCTTCGTGCCTACACTGTGAATGAATAAAAATAAATGACTGTACTTTACAACTTACTTCCAGAAATAAATGCTGAGGATAAAAATCTCCTCATGAACAAGACATAAAGAATAAAATATACAAACATTCTGTACTTGACTGAAAGAGGAAAATTTGCTGCAATAAAACCTCGAGGTTGCTTATAATGTGTGTATAGTACTCTCAGCCCTCTGACTTCGAATTTCAACCTCATATTTTTTAATGCAGGGTTCTGTGTCTCTTAATCTTTCGCTAATATTTCATGCTGCCCCATTAATACTCTCGCGTGCCCAAATCTGTCTCTTGATTTTCTCTGGAAGGTTCTATAGATTCATATCCTTTCTTTCTTTAATTATGGTCATATCATACAACTACCTTTGCTTTCCCTCCTGAATTTCTTCCTCGAAAACTTTTGAGGGCGGTGTTCTCGACTTCTGCGAACAAAGCAACAAATCATGGTGAGTCTTCTAATGCGGCAAACCTGCAAAAACTTATACATGTTAAGGAAAACCAGAACGGGGTGAAGATGAGGATGATGGTGACGATGAAGACAAGGCCATATCATAGGAACATGTAGGGTGGTGGAGAAAATACATGAATACTTTGGCGGAACGTAAGTTTTTAACGTAAAACAGTTTAAACTTGATGAATGAATAAAAACCATGAATATGAATGGAACACACACACACACACACACACACACACACACACACACACACACACACACACACACACACACACACACACATATATATATATACAGCAGGGGAAAATACCATGGAAACGTGGGAATATGACACATGGGTGTACGAAAATCCGAGAGGAATAGGTAATGTGGACAAAAGTACAACAAAAGTCAATGAAGAGGTGACGTGGAGATGTGGGACCTGGTCACGGCAGAGGGTGATTCATTTGAAAATGTAAAGGTTTGGCTACGCATGGAAAAGCAAAGAAATATGATAAATTTCAATCGAACGCGGTGGGAGCGATCGCGTGAGGTAGGGCTTGGGAAGCGCATCGCAAAATCGCAAATAGAAAAAGTGTGATGGGGAGACGGTGGTGAAATCTGGAAATTGCGCTCGGTGCTTTGCGATGGAGGAGTCATGTGACGCGCAAAATTGTGACGGGCGAAAGTGCGACGGGGGAATATGCGATGGTGCGATCGGTCGCATCGCAAATAATTGCGACAGATCAAATGGTCAAAACAAATGAAAATGCGATTTGCGACAAACGCCTAAAGGGGCAGCGCTTGGTTACGTGGATGAAAGGAGGTGCAGGGCTAATGGAGAAAGGGGCTGTGCCCAATATATCTTTAACCGTGGATTTTAACCTTTGTTCAACATATTTTGAGGGCGTATAGGATAACGATAGACAATATATGAGAGTCTAAGGCCAAGACAAGGGTTTTATGGGGATTCAAAAATGACAGCAAGCCAAGAATTTGTATGTATGGGCTAACATGTACAACACGACCTATGGCATATAGGATTCCATGGGACTTCATAAACTTCAACAAGTTGCTCATCCTTTTCTTTAAAGATGTTATACCACATTTCCTTTAAAAAATTAAATGATTCAAAACATAGTGGTATTGAATTCTCCTGTGTTATTTGATCAGATGTTTCAATAAAATTTGATAACTATACTTGTGAAACTGAAAAATATTGATCAAGATTTTCATTATCTTCTTTGTTGTCAATCACAATTCCTAAATATTGCTAATTATTGATGGCATGAAATTTGTCTCTAATGAACTGAAATGAAGCAAAACAAAGAGGTAAAGAATATTTACTTATTTCCACATTTTCTGCTCTTTCTTCCTCACTTTCATCGCTGATTTGTTTTGGCTGATCACTGTATTCAAATTGTTGAGAATGAATTTCCTCATCCCACAAACTAGCTTATGACTGCTCTGTAAAGTTAGCTTGATGTTGGAGAACATAAATATCATCATAATGATCATACTTAGGAAAATCATCAAAAGAAGGAATGTCATCAAACATACACATTAAATCGGTATATTCCTCTTCCACATATTGATTTGTAAATCCATTTTCTGATCTACGATAATTGGAATTAGCAGGAATTTGTTCATGGTTATCAACCTCTTCTATTCCTTCATGGTTATTTTGAACAAAAAAATCATCTTTCATAGTAATATTCTATATGATTTCATCTATTTTTCTTACCGAAAGGTTGAATTTTACCTCTGCAATGTTTTTCTTCTCTTCTTCTGATTTCAACTTTTCCTTTCTGATTTCAAAATTAACTTCTACATCAACTGTAATGTTCTTCATTTGTACAAGTGTTTCTAAATCTCTTTCTCTTTACTGAAATTCTATTTCTGGATCAAAGGCACTTGGATAATGCAAGAGAGCTGAATCATGAGGAGGTCTAATATTTTCTGGTATTGAATAATAAACTTAATTAAATCTGTTATAAAATTGTTGTTTTTTTTCAATTGGATGTCTTTTTAACCAATTATATTCTTATATGATCACAAAAACATTGACTTTAATTATCCATTTGTCAAGAAAATTTTTGACAAACTGTTGAAAATTTGAGATGCTTGCATTACGCAGATTCTTGAACCAACTCTTTATTCTATTTTGCAAAGAAAGAGAAAAAGGTCTAATTTTAACATCATCTTCATCAATCTCAAATAGCTCCAGATAATTCTCAAAACCTTGAGTATGTTTTTGGGTAGTGATGTTATTATTTTCTCCATCAAACCTGGGAAGAAATTTGTAATAGTTATGAGGGAAATCATGGAGTATAGGAGGTAAAATGAGGGGCTTATATATATCAGGAACTTTACAAGGTACAGGAATATGCACAGGGATTGTAAGATCAGTCTTGAATATTTGAGGCTTCTTAATTGGAAAATGATCATTATAAGATTCAGAAGAAAGTTGCTTGAAGGGATTAGGAGAATTAGTATTTACAATATTTAAAGGAAAATAATTAAAAAATTATCTAAGATATTATCTAAAATACAATATACGTTGAAAAAATTTCTTAATAAGAAAGAAAATAATGTCTTGTATTGTAATCCAAGTTAAAAGCCTGATATTTCCATATTGTTCCTTTAGGTTCATTCCTCTAGTGGAGTCTTGTCTGTGAAATTGATTTGGAGTCGCCAAGTGGATGATTTTAACCTTTTTGTGTTTTATCACTATCCACCATTAAAGATCAGATCTAAACCTATAAAATATTTTTGAATAAAATGTTAGTTTCCCCAGTGGAGTCGCCAATATGTTATCACTCAGTAATTTCTCAAGGTTAAAGAAAGAACTCACCGAGGTAACCACACACCTACTTCTAAGCTTTAAGATCTAGCCTTCCTAAAGCTCAGAGATGGCTTTATCTATAATATTTAACTTTTTTTTATGTTTGATTTTAGGCTAGTTATATAGGGAAAATTGGTTTTTGTAATGTTACAAAATTTTAGCCTCAAAGCTAAATGGAACATTAGAGTTAGCAATAGCTTTAGCCAGTCAATAAATGGGTAGAAAAGCCCATAAGTATCCTAAGGAGGATAAAAACACTCCAAGTGTGAAAGGGGACATTATTTCTAGCTCAATAAAACACCTCCATGTGTGAACATGGTTAAAATCAAGCTGTTTTGACTAAGTCAACAGTGCAGTTTTAGTGGAGGAGGAATCCAAGGGGGAATAACGCAATTTTGGAGGGAGATGTATCTTGGGATAGAGATGACCTAATTGAGTGGGGCCAAGGGCAAGAAAACTCATGATTATATAAGGAAGAGGATGGCAGCATTATTCATCATGTCTTAGTCTATTATTCTTGTCTGCCAAGACTTGTTGCTGCTTTGCTGCTTAGCAAAGTTGCAGTGATGTTTAGCACTGGGTGTTCTCGGGCAGGAATCCCACCTCTTTCCTTTGAGGAGCCTCATTGGGAGAGTTTGCATTCATCATTCCACATCAGGTTTTTAGGCCAAGCTTCAGCCATCTTCATCAGCACAGCTTTGCCGGAGATTGTGCAGTGTTGCTGGGTGCAGCAGTGGAAGGGATTGGAATCTCGGCTTCTGAGCTAGTTTCTCATTGGAGGAAGGTTTCCATCACTTGAGAGATATGTTTGGAGATATCCAAAGCTTATTTCAGATCTTTTCTATAATACCACACATTTCCCATACATTCCCAGTGCTGTTTCTTCTAGGGAATGCGTTATTTTGGAGGTAGTGTTCATTACATAGTTTGGTGGCTCCATTGCTGAGTTTCCTTGTGATTGAGAGATTCATCCTTTCATGGGAGGAAGCCCTTGAGGGATCTACATCAGATCAGACATCTTCCGAGACTTGTACACTCATGTGCTTCAGTTTTTAGTGGCGATTCAATAAATTACTAAATATTACATTTTGTATGCGGAGTGTTTGACAAGAAACCCTTGTCGGTTTCTCTTGTATTTTGTATAAGGAGATTATATATCCATTCTTCAGCATTATTTACCAATAAATGAGTAGATCTATTTTTCTCCTATGATTTTTTGTGTAAATCCTCTCTTAAACTGCGCAGTCCCTTGAGAAGTTGCTCCGACATTTTGCAGTCTTGGGGTTTTAGCACTTTTTGCTTTGTTTCAACTATAATATTGGATTTAGAATGTATATTGATTATTTTATGGGATCCAAGGGTCCATTTTAGTATTTTATTGCATATGTTGCTGGAAATACGTTTTTCATGCATGATTCATGAGTTGTTCCAGATTTGGAATATTACAGTGGTATCAAAGGATGATCTATGGCTTAGCCTATGAGATCCAGCTATCATAAGAAGGAGAGATGGACATAAGCCAGAAATATTCAGTATGTGAAGGTAGAAAGGAAGACAAGATTAAAAATCTTCTTCCAAAATCTATGCAGAGCTTTCAAGGAGAGATGAAGAAAATGAGATTAGAGATGGGATCTCCAAAAGAGGTTGAATCTAGAGTTGAATCTAGATTTTCACATGGTGAGTGTGAACATGCAGCTACACTCCATGATGCACAACACAGTCAGGTTCCCAGAGCTATCTTGAGATGGATAGGAGGAGGAAAAATGCCTAAGAGGAGAACTCTTAGTGATTTTTTGCAGGATTATGAATCTCAAACTGAGAGGTTTAGAGATCATATTGATTTCCAAGAGTTTTGAAAGATCCAGGTGGAGAAGAACCAGTAGCGGGATGTAGATAGTTTTCATCTATCTACTTTTTCGGGATCACCTACATGTTCAGCTAGAGCTTGGGTGAAGGAGCTAGATTCCTATTTGTAGCTGCACCATATTTCCGAAGATAAAGCCATCAGAGTTGTAGCGCTGCATTTTAGAGGTAAGGCTCATGCATGGTGGATTTTTGAATCTTGTTCTTTAAAGAATGTAAACACTTCCTCTTATGCAAGATTCATAGAAAATTTGATGGGAAGGTTTGGTGAAAAACTTCCTAAGGCACATGAGCAAGAAAAACTTGAGAAAACAAAACCCTTGCATGTGATGAAGGAAACTCCACTTCAGAAAACCATGGGAGAAGAAAAAATCTTGCATCACACATTTCCGGAAGAAGAGCCTCTAGTTCATATTCTTGGAAAAGCAGGCATGGGGATCTCTTTTCCCCAAGAGGATCCAATTGTTGAATGTTGCCCAGACACATTGAGGAAGATGAGGGAAATAACGCTGTCACATCTAGAGCACATCCAGTCCCTCATGAAGAGGAAGGAGGATCACATGCTCCCACAGGAGGGATTCTTGTATCTTTGCAAGAAGTTCCCCAAGATCTCATACATAGAGGTCCAAGCATAATCAGTGAGCAGCATGATTATGCAGCATTACAGCTAGAAGGAGAAGGTAGGAAGGAAGAGCATCATCAGATGATGAGGAGCACACATCCTTCTCTGTTTTGGAAAGCTAATGCAAGGAAGGGGTAGATTGATTTTCGCAGTGAGGGAAGGGGCAAGGTTGCCCAACCACATGAGCAGTATACTCTTGACATTGATGTCTCACTACATGGAGGCATTCCACCTGGAAGGCCACCTGATCTACAGTTGATGAGAGATATCTTGTCTTTGGGTTCACCACTCTTAGATTGTGGATAGGTGAAGAGTTTGGAGGAGAACTTTGGCATGGGGGATGTCAAAGTAGCAGACAACAGCATGAGGAGAGCTTCACATGCCAGATCACCAGCGCTGTCTCTTAGGAGTATTGATCCTTACTGGAGATCTCAGCTCTTGGTAGAGTACTCCAAGGATCTTGGTGCATGCATGATTCTTGATGACCCAGATGGAGATGACAGATACATGGTGGTTGATGTGGTCATCTCTTCCTATGGCAGGATCTTCTTGACTAGATCTTCTAGTCTCAAGGAGAAGCTGCTACATGAAGCACATGAGGACTTCTCTTCTATGCACTTTGATTCATATTTCCATTTGATGGAGGAGTTTACTTGGGAGGGCATCCAGCAGGACATATATCAGCATATGGAGATATGCATAGCCCAGATGATAATAGAGAAGATGTCACAACCACCTCCCTACTCATTGGGAGTGAGGGAGAATTTCCAGTTAAGCCATTTCAGCTCAAGACCTCAAGTACATAATGGAGGAGGTATAATTTCACATTTTGGATTGTACTTCTTTTCCTTTTTTGAGTAGCATGATGTAACAAGAATAATTATCTCTTCTTGCATATTATATGATGATGTACTTGCAGCTACTAGTAGCATTGATCTTGGCTATCTTTTTGATGGTTTATGGGGGAAGACACATGTTTCTTGGTGTGCACCATTCGCACCATCTTGTAACCTCATGTTTTCATCTTATGAAATCATTGTGGCAACAAACAAGTGGCTGATAAAGCACTTGTTATTTCTTACTTTGATGCAGGAAAAGGATTCACTACATTGGTTCCATGAGAGGGACCATGATTCACTCTCTGGTTGTCATTTGGAAAATTGTTTTTATTGTATCTTGCTTCCATGTATTGCTGATGTTTTTTTTTCCAAGGGAAGCTTTGTATGGAGAGAGAAACCAATTGGATGGTATGCCACCCATATGATAGAGTAGCAAAAGACTTGTTGGTATGGGGCATCATACAAGTTGACCTTCATGATCTTACACTATGGCTTGTATGAGGGAGAGATAAGGCAGCAACAAAAGTTGTTGTTGCTATGGTTGCACTTGGGAGAGTATGGGAAAAATTCTTCCCATACTTTTCATGATATTTTTGAAGAGAAGAAAGGCACATTCATGGTGCAAGGAGGCTACCCTTCAGTATTGGAGGATCATGAGAGACTTCCCTGTCAGGAGATGATCGTCTCACATAGCAGCATGATGGTGGATGGCTTTAGCATGTGGAATGTCAAAGGGAGAAGTCATGGAGCCTTATTCTTAAGGCCTACAATGTTGTCACATGGGAGTGTGTTCTTATTGATGGAGTGTTCCAAAGAGTATGTGTATCCCTTCTTCTTGCAGATTTTTGTGAGGGAATCCTCATGGGGGAGCTTATACATGGACCTCACTTTTAGCCTACTCACTATGTATGGTAGGAAATGCATTTCTGTACTTGTTGATTACTCCATTGAGTATTTGTACTTTCCACACCACGTTTGAACAGTGCATTGCTCCCCAAAAGAGCAAGAGTATTTTTGGGTTTCATGGTCACTTTAGGGCCAATGTTTATGATGATTGTAGCCCATATATACATGACCTTGGTCAAGTGTATTTTTATTTTATCTATGTACAGCTGATAGACATTGATGCTTACTTCCCCATGTTGGGAGAACACACATATATAGCTTGTAACTTGTTGCAGGATCACCTGCCATATGACATTCTCAAGCAGCAGTTGGGGGGACTGCATAATATCCACTTGGAGAACGTTTGGTACCATCCAAAATTGCACCTAAATTTCAGCAATTTTTAGATTTGGAGGCCAAATGGGGATGATGTGCTATTCATCTTGGATGGAATGGTTTGGGTTGACATGTCTCATAATTTGGAGGGAGAGTCCTTGGAGGCTCAATCTTCTTCTTGCCATTGGAGGGCAACCATGTTTCAACCCAAGATCAGCATTCCCTCTACACTTATCATGAGTGGAGAGGAGGACAGTGTGGGATAGGCCCTCTTTCCTATCATGTTCACTTATTCAGCCCACCTACATTTCAGGAGCCAAAGGTGGAGGATACTTTTCATGAGTTACCATGTTGGAGGGTGACTTACTTCATTTGGATGATAGCATGGGTGAGGGAGGCACTCATTCACCATGATGATCATCACTCCTACTTTGTGGAGGCCATGAAACAGCAAGCAAGTTTCCATTCACACTTTCCATCTTTGATTGATGTAGACACTTTGGTATTGCACACTTGGGAGGAAGCATTCGATGATAGTTTATGTTATCTCAAAATCAGACCCTGATAGGCCTCTGATCAAGAAGAATCTGAGTAACTATTTCAAACCAAACTTTTAGTTGAGGCTTAGCCTCCTCAACCTGAGAGGGCTCTCTCGATAGGTTTATGATTTTCAAATAAGGATTAGATGGCTAACTCTATGAGTAAAATGGATAAAAATGGATAATTGGTTGTACTGCTAATCAAGAAACATCTATTGGGCTTATGGAGTCAAGTGTGTTTTCACAAAACATGAGTATCAACTTCATATGGAAGTCAGGGCATTTCAGGGTTTAGATGCATCAATAGAACAATAGGACAGAAAATAAACATAGTTCATGAACATATGAAGGAAGTTAGAGCCCCTTCAGAGAATTCTAAGTAACATACATTCATGCCACTGTAATTAATTGAAAAAGGAAAACCATGAGAATATCAAACATCAATAACCATTTCTGAATCCTGAGTGATGAAACCAATATCTTTGTATTAATATAAAAACAAAGTTTCTGCTACAACAAAACAATATGCTTGTTAATGAAAATTGCCAACCATATGAAATTCGACTTCTTGTCTCTTATAGATTCATCTTACATTCTTGGATTCTCTCCAAAAACTTGAGAAAAATTTGAATTTGCTAGCTTGACACCTGTCAACTGCTAAAACAAACTTTTAATTACATCTGACAGTTAAACTGTTTGTTCTAGAGTCTTAATACAACTAGGATTAAAATTCTTTATTATAACTTAACAACCTTATCTCAACATTAAATCTTCTATCTGACAGCTGCTCCTCCTAAACTTAAACCTTGATGATGTCCATCTCCTTGCTGTTAGACTGTATTGATTTGCCTCTTATCTACCCTGAAAGATAGGAACATGCTCCCTGCAAAATAGCTATAGTGCTTCATTTATGTTTCTTCAAACCATTTGCTGACCAACTTGTGCTCAAAAACATGTGGCAATGTCTTATTAAACTCATGTGACTTCACCCTTCCAGCTATGCCCAAACCAAACTTTTTGAAGGAGTGCCAAAATTGTTAACATTGTTGCACTTCGAAACTGTCTGTTGTTTTCGTAGCGTAGAACTT